>WNWK01024987.1:0-29018 GCA_009830355.1 Cherax destructor
TTTGTTCCATCTACAACACTAGCACCTTCAGGAGCACTGTCCTCCAGGACAACACTAGCACCTTCAGGAGCACTGTCCTCCAGGACAACACTAGCACCCTCAGGAGCACTGTCCTCTAGGACAACACTAGCACTTTCAGGAGCACTGTGCTCCAGGACAACACTAGCATCCTCAAGAGAACTATCCTCCAGGACAACACTAGCACCCTCAGGAGCACTGTTTTCTAGGACAACACTAGCTCCCTCAGGAGCACTGTTTTCTAGGACAACACTAGCTCCCTCAGGAGCACTGTCCTCCAGTACAACACTAGCACCCTCAGGAGCGCTGTCGTTCAAGACAGCCCCTTCCAAACCACCCATCTTATTTTCCCAGCTGTCATACCATGTTGACATGTTTTTTAAGAAGGATCTTTTATTGGTGTTCTTGTCTTAATATAGATGCAATTTCCTCATACAGATGTATCTCGTTTGGGCAGACCCAAAAACATCTCTCAAGTGTGGTCACTGGTTGAAAATCCCTGCATATACCATGGGACCATTGACCACAGAGATTGCAAGCAATCCAGGCCTGTTTTCGTCACTTACCCTTTCTACAGACTACACAGATCTTCATGGTGGTGGTCATCTTACAACACTTGACAACTCTCCTAGCTAGCTAGTCTATAATTTCTCGAAGTATTTAGTTGTTTTTAACAATTCCTCTGATTGGCTAATTTCCAACGAATCCGTTTGAATCCGGTCCTTTCACTTATTTCTTGGACGAATCCGGTTTATGCTCACTATATTTTAACTAATAACCACCTTAAGGTAGATCTGTCTATTTGTATTGTATTTATTTGTTGTAGCTGCTGTTTGGGTGTTTAATAAGGGCGTGTAAACCCCGTCAGCTTATGAATCCGGTCAGAGGATACCTTGTTTTCAACGAATCCGTTTGAATCCGGCCGTTCGTTCACTTGTTCTTGACTAATCCGGCGAATCCGGATTAGTGGATCACTTATTTGGGCGTATCCAGTCGGTGATTTTGGACTAGCACATGAAAAGGACTACTGAAGAGTATTTAACAGAGTAATATGTGTTCAGTTTGATACAAAAAGTATAGTTTGCGTGATGGAGCAGCCGTGCTGCTCGTTGGTTCACTTGTTCTTGACGAATCCGGGCGAATCCGGATTAGTGGATCACATTATTTTGGACGTATCCAGTCGGTGATTTTGGACTAGCACATGAAAAGGAATACTGGAAGAATAATTAACAGTAATATGTGTTCAGTTTGATACAAAAAGTATAACTTGCGTGTTGGAGCAGCCGTGGCTTCTAAAGATGAAGTTTACTGGAGGAATATTTGATTTTCGTTGTGTATATTGCGACCGCTGCTAACTACACAAACTGTATACGTCACTCCATCGCAATAAGTACCGATTTGTTACTAGTTAATAGCTACGGCAACACTAAGGTTTCTGAATGATGACACTAGGTGGATGGTATCACTAAATTTTAGGTCAGGTACACTGGCAGGTTTAAAAATTATTAATACGAGCTGACCGGCATGGTAGGGTTCTGGCGACTGTTGGCAATTGTTTACCACATGAACCTTGCGTCTTTAGGCCTAAATTCACCTTTAATTTCACCTTACACTTATTTGGTATCTTATCTATATATTACAGTACCACTGTGGTAAACACTATAACACTATATATGACTCTATTATCTTGGAAGACTTTCCTCTGGCAAAATATAAATATATATATATATATATATATATATATATATATATATATATATATATATATATATATATATATATATATATATATATAATATACGTTTTAAAAGTTAGTGCAAGAGCTCTATTTACTTAACACCCACCTGCTTCTGTTTTTGGTCATACTCCACATAGATGGCTTTCATTACGTAATCCACATATGGCGTTCGTACTTCGTTACATAATGACTTTCATGCTCCACAAAATGGCTTTTTTTTTTTCCTTTTGTTATAATTCATCACAAGATGGGTTTCCTGCCATACTCCTCCACAAAGGATGCTTTACCTGTCATTCTTTCACAAAGTATGGACATCGCACAATATACAAACTATTGTTATCGATGGCTTGTTATTTATCCTATTCCCACGAGGTGAACAGTTATTATTGTTTTTTGGGAGGTTGTACTATGTTCCAGGGAAGAGGCCATTATGCAAGGTCATGTATAACCATGACCACCATTCTACTCAGCAGTGATAGGTGACTTATGTTCCTGTTCACTTATGAAGGAAGGACCCCAGTGGAAATAAGTATGGACCCTAATGGAAATAAGTCACTGTCTGACTTTTTTGGGTTATCCTAGGTTCTCTACACATATGCTGCTATGTATGATAATCTATGCAACTATTTGTGTATACCTGAATAAATTTACTTACTTATTACATTACCTGGATCACCTTAGCGTACAATGAACAAAATGCAACAGTTTACTATTTATATCTACTTCTAAATTTATGTGCAAGTGAGCATTTGGCAAGTTGACAACGTGATATTCTCCGAGTGAAAAACTTGTGTCGGCAGAATGTCTGCAAATGTAAGATTTCATAAAGATTAAGGTTAGGCTGCAAGCGTATTTGCGTAAAAATTAACTAAGTCATTACAGTAATATGGAACTTCGGAGTTATTGCTGACTGTTTCATGGTTTCATATGATTATGTAGCTAGTAGCTTTTGTTTCACGCCTGTTTGAGTATTATTTTGTCTTGAATTTAGAGTTACATTTTATACATAAACGAAGTAGGGCTCCTAAGAATATTCCAGATGCAATACATGAATTTCGCATATTACTGCTGACACGGTGCTGTGGAATTAGCGGTAAGCGCTATTGCCACGGCTGATGGTATGTAAACACGAATGAGGGTTTTGGAATATTTATTAAAAGAGATGTTTCACCCGCCAGGGACTTTTTCGATCCAATGTATAGGTTTTTTTTTACCTAGTGTTTCGCTCTTGCATTATAATCTCCAAAGTTGCGACCTGTAAGCAATCCTGCAATTTCATAACATTACTTAGTTTTACCTGGCAGCAGGTGTAAGGAGACTCGCCAATACGAAATACCGTGCTCAGAGGTATTATATTGCGAAGAATTCAATATGGTAATAGCTACGAATATATTTTAGGCTATTTTTTTTCGGATTCACAGGAGTTAGGTGGTTAATGGGGTTTAAAGCCTGTCGACTTAATTATTAAGGATCATTAAGGACCCCAATGGAAATACGCCGGGTCACCATTTGGAGAAGACCCTGGCCGGATTTACCACTTTTTTGGGGGTTATCCTAGGTAATTTACATTGTATGATAATTAATTGTATCTGTGCCTAAATAAACTTTGTTATGCATTTGTCAATCATGCCTCTATCCAGGAAAAAGAATTACAATGGGTTATGAGATTACATGAGGTGTACATGCCAAAAGCCCCTAATATGCAGAGCATTGTAGGCAGACTTAAAATTAACTTAAAACTAAATGGTAAGAATTATAGTAAATACTGTAGTTTACAATATAAGTATAGTTGAGTATTTAAGCTATGAAATTTGAACATAGTTTGAACATGACATTTTTGAAACAATAGTTTTATAATTTTGGATCATTTACAGTTTTATGTCTTCATAATAAAATTATTAAATCAGATTAAATAAATTAAATCAATAATTTGTGTTGCAATAACAAATTATATGGTCATTAGATGAGTTACAAGGAGCACGAGGGTACATGAAGATGGATTTCTTTATATTAGGTTGTATTAATTATAACAGATATAACAGGTTTATACATTATGAGGTATAAGTTTCAAAATTTGTACTAGATTATGTTTGATAAATTATTTTTCTTTGAGCAATTATGTAAGGGGTTTTGAGGCTAAATGGTAAGAATTATAGTAAACAGTTTTCAATATAAGTATAGTTGAGTATTTAAGCTATGAAATTTGAACATAATTTGAACATGACATTTTTGAATCATAATAGTTTTATAATTTTGGATCATTTACAGTTTTATATGTCTACATAATAAAATTATTAAATCAGATTAAACAAATTAAATCAATAATTTGTGTTGCAATAAAAGTTTATATGGTCATTAGATGAGTTACAAGGAGCACAAGGGTACATGATGATGGATTTCTTTATATTAGGTGGTATTAATTATAACAGGTTGGTACATTATAAGATATAACATGGCATATACATTATGAGGTATAAATTTCAACATTTGTACTAGATTATGTTTGATAAATTATTTTTCTTTGAGCAATTTTGTAGGGGGTTTTGAGGTTAGGGGAGTACACAGTGAATAATGTTATTTTGAGGCAGTGTAAAGTTATTTAATAACTTTAGGTAATGTAAAGTAGTGGGTATTTAGTTTTGGGCGAGTAGGTGGTTTTTTAGCAGAGTTGTGAATTGATGTACAGACCGGGTTTCTTTGATGATCATAGGTAATAAATTCCAAATTTTTGGGCCTTTGATGTGCATTGCATTTTTGCATAGTGTGAGGTGAACGCGGGGAACATCGAAGAGTGATTTGTGCCTTGTGTTATGTTCATGTGTCCTGTTAAGGTTGGTTAGGAGAATTTTGAGTTGTGGGTTAATATTTGAGTTTAGTGTTTTATGTATGTAATAGGCACTGTAAAAAGTATGGATGTCTTGTATGGTGAGTAAGTTCAGACTTTTGAATATAGGTGGAGTATGTTGTCTAGAATGGGAATTTGTTATCATTCGGACTGCAGCCTTTTGTTGTGTTATTAATGGTTTGAGGTGATTTATTGTTGTTGAGCCCCATGCACAGATTCCATAGGTGAGATAGAGGTAAATGAGTGAGTGATAAAGGGAAAGGAGAGATGGTTGTGGAACATAGTACCTTATCTTGGATAGTATTCCTACGGTCTTGGAGACTTTCTTGAAAATTTGTTGTATATGTGTCTGAAATTTGAGGCTACTGTCAAGGTGAATGCCTAAGAATTTTCCCTCTGAGTTTTGTGACAAGTGATCCGTTTATCATTATGTTAAGTGGAACATTTGTAGCTCTGTTCCCAAACTGAATGAAATAGGTTTTGTCAACATTGATGTTAGTCATCATCCAGGTAGATATTTTCTGTAATTCAGCATTTACAGTGTTGGCTAGTGTGACTGGGCATGGATGAGAGAAGACGTATGTAGTGTCATTTGCAAATAGTATGGGTTTGAGTAGTTGAGATGCATTTGGTAGGTCGTTTATGTAAATGAGAAAGAGAAGTGAGCCAAGAACACTTCCCTGTGGGACACCAACTGTAATTGTTTGTGTGGAAGAGTTAGCTCCAATTGTGGACACATATTGGCTTCTGTCGCAAAGGTATGACTTTAGGTAGTTGAGGGAGTGCCCTCTTATACCATAGTGTGATAATTTTAAATGTAACAGATCATGGTCAACTATATCAAAATCTTTACGTAAATCAATGAAGATTCCCAGTGGGATTTCTTTATTTTCAAGAGCGGTGTATATTATTTCTAGCATGTGTATGATTGCATCATTTGTGTTTTTATTAGGCCTGAAGCCAAACTGACAGGGGTTTAGTATGTTGTGGGAGATGAAGTAGGAATAGATTTGCCTATGAATTAACTTTTCAAAGATTTTGGAGAGAAGGGGTAAGTTAGATATTGGCCTATAGTTATTTAGGTCTGTTTGATCTCTCTTATGTATGGGGGTAACCCTCGCTATTTTGAGTATTGATGGGAAGGTGGAGGATGCAATGGATTTGTTAAAGAGTGTTGCAATAATTGGTGATAGTACTTGAGAAACTTTTTTGTATATAAAAGGTGGTAAGTTATTTAGATCTCCTGCCTTGTTTTTTAATGTGTTAATAACAAGCGAGACTTCTGTTGGGTTGGTCGGAGCTAGGAATAGTGTATTTGGGTAGCTTCCAGTGAGGTAGGCGTTAGGTGGAGTGTTTGAACTTGGGATTTTGCTTGCCAACTTTTTTCCTATTGTCGAGAAGAAAAGATTTAGTCTGTTTGGTGTTTCAGTTGGTGGGAGCAGGGGTTCATCTGGGTTTGTCAATTTGATTGTTATGTTTCTGGATACTTTTTTAGTTCCTAGAATTTCAGATAGGGTTTTCCAGGTCTTTTTCATATCACCTCTTAAGTTATTTAATCTGTTCTCATAATACAATGTCTTTGACCTTCTTATCAGGCTGGTTAGGTTTGATGAGTAACGTTTTGTTTGTTCTCTTGTTATGTGACCCATTCTGTACTGTTTTTCATATAGGTGTTTTATATTAATGGATTTGAGAATGCTGGGTGTTAGCCAGGGATTGTTTAGTCTCTTAGCTGTGATCTGTTTAGTTTTTTAGGGCAATGCATGTTATAGAGCTATTGAGTCTCTTTTTAGAAAATTATTAATACACATGTCAGTATCTGTATAGGTGTCTAACTCGGTTTGCCAGTCGATGTTTGACATAGCTGTTATGAAGTTATTAATAGCTGCCTCATTATGTAGTCTGAAAGTAACTAGTAGTCTCTTAGGGTAATTTACCTAGGTTGGTTATGAGAAAGGTAGGGTAGTGGTCTGTGGTATTATCTGTGAGTATGCCTGATTTTAGAGGGGATATGGTGTTAGTCCAGATGTGGTCTAATAGGGAGGCACTAGTCTCAGAGATTCTTGTTAATAGTTTTTCTTCTTGTTTAGGTAAGACTTGAACCAGTCTACACGTCACATGCCAGTAGCTTTGAAGTTTATACGTACCATACTGAAATATGTCCGCTTTAGCTGTGAGACTTCAGCGAGGCATTGAGGATATCAACTAATCCACTAAGAGTTCATTAGCTATGGCAGCTTAGAAGTACAAAGGGAACTACAATTTGGAGAAATGCCCAGGTTTGATATATTTTATCCATTATGTCAATAATTTGAGTTATACCCTGAGACATGACAGTGTAGAAATTTATAAGCATAATGCATTAGATGCCTCAGTGCTTTTAATACAGTATTTTGGAAACATTGTTTCTTTAATCCTACCAAGAAAGGGTTTCTTGATATTGGCAAGGGACTCTTGATCTAAGGAATTGGATATGTGCTACAATTCCTTGAATAGTGCTTGAATGCCTTTCATTCCTCCAGGCACTCTGTGACCCCTATGGGTTTAGTGCTTCTCCCTCGAATGTAATATTAATGCTCAGTAATAAAAACAGTATAGTCAAGCCCCCAAATATGTGAATGTTACATTCCTAGAGATTTTATGAATCTGTAATTTGCAAAATTATAACAATGTTACATTATTAGAATTTTGCAAATTACAGATTGGAGCTCATTTTGTGGTCCAGAGGCAATCTCTCTTTAACTATTATTCTGATGTGGTTAATACTGACATTAATAAAAATAAAAAGACTAGAAAGATTTTTGAGTGTGGGAAAGCCATTGAGCACATCTCAAATAAAATCCTATGGTTTGTTTTCATAATTGTACCATAATTGAAAAGTTGCTAATTATAACTAATGACTTTTGGAAGTTTGATTGTACTGTATTCATATATCTTATTTTTATACAGTTTAGTACTGTATTAGGAGCTGGTTCAAATTTTATAAACTTTCAACTTAAATTGATTATGATTCTAATGCTTTTATTTGATAATACAATATCCAGAGTTTTGGAATTGTTCACATATTTACAACATAATATTTTTTCAGGTTATAGAGAAGAGAAATGAATAGAAAATAGATTGATGCAGAAGGGCTAAGATCTATTTATACAGAATTCAAAAGAAAGTGCGTGATCTCGGAAAAATTCATTTTTTAAAGAGGCTTATCTTATTCTTTGGTGCATACACAGTGTGAGAAAAAGTATCGTTTTTGAGCATTAATAGCTAACTGCTACTCAAGTGTCTCGGATAGTTCATAAAGTGTACATGTTGAAATTATTTTAATTGGTATGTTTTTCTGACAAGATTTACATAAGAATGGAGATTCTTGTACATGTAGAGCATCATTCGTACTTTTATTGAAAAAATTAGAAGGGCTGTATACTTCAATTTTTTTATCTTAAAACCCACTTTGGTGTAAAACATATATCAACAGTTTCCTTGTGGTTGTGCTAAACTTTGTGAAGCCATGCTGTTAGACACACTGTACAGCTCTGATATTTTACCTTACCAAAGAATTACATTCCATGAGCACATGCTCACTAGTTTTACCCAAAGTGAAATCCTTTGACTTGATTTGCATATAAATTACAATTGATCTCATATTTAAGTGTATATGCTAAAAATTCGAAAGTGAAATACAGTGCATGAAAATGGAGACCACATTGCATTTTGGTATTGTGGACTACATCATCTTCGCTGCAGTCTTAGCAATATCATCAGCGATTGGCATTTACTTCAGGTTCACTGGAGGGAAACAGAAAACTTTCAAGGTGAGTGAGCATCTGATATAGATGTCACACATTATGTATTTTTTTTTTTTTTTTGCCACATTGCCCATCTCCCACCAAAGTAGGGTAACCTAAGAAAATTTATACATTCATCTTCATTCATTTAATAGTCGTCTTGCCAGAAGTGTCCAAACATCACATTTCAGATGACCTTCCGAATAGCAACATCACAACCCCTCCTTCAGGATGCAGACACTGTACTTCCTACATCTAGAAATAAAGTCCTGCTAACTGCTTTCCCTGAATACCTTCATAAATGCTTTATGCTCAATCCTCTACCAAATAAAACCCCCTTTCCCCTATCCCTCCAACTTCCTGGCAGCATTCCTACCCCTACTTTCCTCCACTCCTGATTTATACACCCTCTTTGCCATTCTATTCTGTTATGTCCTTTCTAATTGGCCAAACCCCCTCAATAGCCCCTCTGCCCTTTTAATTATACCTTGTATAACCCCAAT
Organism: Cherax destructor; assembly: GCA_009830355.1. Classification (NCBI taxonomy): domain Eukaryota; kingdom Metazoa; phylum Arthropoda; class Malacostraca; order Decapoda; family Parastacidae; genus Cherax; species Cherax destructor. The sequence continues at coordinate 8,890 of WNWK01024987.1, forward strand.
ACTGTTCTCTAATTTTTGTGCTCTTAATTCTTGGTGTACTATTCACAATGCACATTGCTTATTTTACAACCACATTTATAAATATATTGAACAATCATAGTGATATTATCCAACCCTGCTCAAGGCCTACTTTGAACATATGCACCAGTCACTCCAAAACTGTATCCCTACCTATTTTCAACATAGGTCATTAGCCCATCTGATCCAGCTGCATTACCCCCCTTTCATTTTAGCTTTGCTTGGTGCACTTTTTTCACATACTCCTAAGACTCCTTACTCCTACTAGATCATATTTCTCTTTGCCTAGTGCTAGAAATTACTGCCTCCCTTTCATCACCATCATTTAACAACAATTTGGAATCTTTTCTTAATTGTTTCAGTACCTCCATCTCCCCATTTAATACAGTGGACCCCCGGCTAACGAACACCCCAAAATCGTACAATTATGTAAGTATAATATTGTAAGTGCTTGTGGAAGTGTATTTTTGGGGGTCTGAAATAGACTAACCTACATGACATTATTTCTTAAGGAAGTAAATTCGTTCGGTAATGGCACTTGAGCAGGCTTCTGGAATGATTTTTTTTCGTTAGCCGGGGGTCCACTGTATCTCCCTTTTGTTCTTGACTGCCAAGACTATTTGCTTCCAAGGCTTTCTCAGTTTATTAATCTTTCTCAAACTCTTTCTTATTCTAAGCAAAATTTACTGACACACACCCATTCTCTTTTGCACTCACTCACTATACTTAACCTCTCTCTTTATATATACATATGTACTTTGTCCTCAGTGTATATCAGTTTTTACATTGTAAAAAACTCTCCTCTGCTTGCCTTTTCTTACCTCTCTTAACCTTATCATTCCCACAGCCTTTCCTTTTTCCATACACCCTTTTGTATCTACAAACCTCTGCTGTGCATTCTGTCAATGCATTCTTAAATCTACCCCATACCTCGTCAACTACCTTCTCATTATCTGTACTCTCTCTAGCCTACTTTTCTTTCAGTAATTGCCTGCTTTCTAATTTAGTTCATTTGTTTTCATTTCTCTTATTAACAAACAAACAACAAAAGTCTATTTCTTTGCAAAGGTTACAGTGTATGCTTACATTTCATAATTTGATGGTACAAAGAAAACCACTATCATGCAGGGTCATTTCAGGCAGAAAATATTCAATATTTATCTCTATTATTAATGAGGTATGTAGTACAATTTATGATACAAACTAACATTTATAGGTTTGTAATTAATGGTTTAATAGATAAGGGATAATAAAATATTTGGGAGAGTTGCTTCAAATTTGATTCCAGATTAGCATAGTGTGGGTATGGTTATTAATTAAGAGATGAGATGATTTTTGAGTATAGTCCTAAATTGATTTGTGGGCAGGGGATCTCTTGCTGGTTTGGGCAAAGAGTTCCAGATCTTCGGGCCCTTTATGTGCATTGCATTTTTGCATAGTGTGAGACGGACACGAGGGATGTCAAAAAGTGTTTTGTGCCTCATGTTATGCCTGTGTGTTCTGTTGATACTCTGTCCACAGTCATCATTCTCCATTTACACTATCTGCTTCTTACTTTAGCTACTACTAAATAATGATACAATACACCAGTTGCTCCTCTAGAAATTTACATATCCAGAAGTCTAGCTATCAGCATAGTCTTGCAAGCCACTGTTGTGAATTACCTAAAGTAAGTCAGCACTTCTAATTACAGTAGAGTATCATTATTACGGTACATCATCAGCAATCCGGTGATCAGTTATTTAACATTACTCAGCACTTAAACACATAATGCTAAAGAGAAATGTACAACAAAAGGAGGGATACAAAATTGTGATCTGATCTGGTACATAATCCAGCACCCCTTACCCCTGAGGGTTCTGAATACCGTAATTAATGATCTACTGTATTACTAATTATTAATTCCTTGGGTCAAGAACCCTTCACTGACATAAAGGTAACCCTACTTAAATGATTTTTTTTTCATAGAGTTCTAGCTGTGGCAATATGTTGACCTGGGATCACAATTTTACACCTGTTCTTCAATGATAAGGAATGTACTTCCTTAAAAAATTGAAAACATGTAATGTACTAATAGTTATGGCAGTGCCAGAAATTTGTTTGTGTTTGTGAAGAATAAGAAATTTTTATTGTAATATACTGTATTATAATTCTCTTTCATAAAGCTCCTATATATACAACAGTGTGATTTTTTTTGTAAATGCAATGAAAAAAGTGCATCTAAAATTAAATAATACATACTCTGAAGGCTTTTCCAAGCACTATTTAATTTTGGATGTATTTTTTCAATTGCATTTACTAAAAACTGCACTGTGCAGAGAAGCTTTATACAAGAACTGAAGGTACTGTTGTACATAAGTTTCATGTACCACAAAGTTATTATTTCAGTTCTGTTACATCTTCAGGAATACATGCTGGCAGATAAGAGTATGCCCATTCTCCCAGTGGCATTTTCTCTTATGGCATCATTTATGTCTGCAATCACCATCTTGGGAGTGTCTAAGGAAAACTACATGTTTGGAACTCAATTTATTGTTATCAACATTTCATACATCATCTCGACTCCTATTGTGTGCTACCTCTATTTGCCTGTGTTCTTCAGACTGCAAAATACCAGTGTGTATGAGGTACAGTATACTATATATGTTGCTCTGTATTGTGATCAAATTTTTCATAAAATCTATACAGGTGGGCCCCGCTTTACAGCGCTTCACTTTATGGTGTTTAGCTAATGCAACGGTTTTCAATTATAGCCATTCTTCATTTATTCAAACTTCCTACAATAACTATATTCACTGCTCAGTATAAGCTAAGGACAAAAATATTGTAAGTAATGTGTGTATTGTATATGCATTTTTTAGACCTAGCTCTATTGCTCACTTAGCATATGAGTAAAAGGTGGATGGGACAAAAAGAAAATGGCAACAGCAAGTAAGAGAGGTAAAACTGTATAAACTAAGGGAGGAGGAAGTTAGGGTGAGATATAAGCAACTATTGGCAGAAAGGTGGGCTAGTGTAAGTATGAGTAGTGGGGGGGGGGGGTTGAAGAGAGCTGAGATAGTTTTAAAAATGCAGTATTAGAATGTGGGGCAGATGTTTGTGGCTATAGGAGGGTGGGTGCAGGAGGAAAGAGGAGTGAGTGGTGGAATGAAGAAGTAAAGGGTGTGATAAAAGAGTAAAAGGTAGCTTATGAGAGGTTTTTACAAAACAGAAGTGTTAGTGGAAGAGCAGGATGTGAGTGTGGGGGAGGTGCGTGAGGCATTATGTAGAATGAAAGGGGGTAAAGCAGCTGGAACTGACGGGATCATGACAGAAATGTTAAAAGCAGGGGGGGATATAGTGTTGGAGTGGTTGGTAGTAGGTTGGTAGACAGCAACCACCCAGGGAGGTACTACCGTCCTGCCAGTGAGTGTAAAACGAAAGCCTGTAATTGTTTTACATGATGGTAGGATTGCTGGTGTCTTTTTTCTGTCTCATAAACATGCAAGATTTCAGGTACATCTTGCTACTTCTACTTACACTTAGGTCACACTACACATTCATGTACAAGCATATATATACACACCCCTTTGGGTTTTCTTCTATTTTCTTACTAGTTCTTGTTCTTATTTCCTCTTATCACCATGGGAAAGTGGAACAGAATTCTTCCTCCGTAAGCCATGCGTGTCGTAAGAGGCGACTAAAATGCCAGGAACAAGGGGCTAGTAACCCCTTCTCCTGTATATTTTACTAAATGTAAAAGGGGAAACTTTCGTTTTTCATTTTGGGCCACCCCGCTTCGGTGGGAAACGGCCGACGTGTTGAAAGAAAGAAAGAAATGTATGAAAGAGGGGAAGGTATCTAGGGATTGGCAGAGAGCATGTATAGTTCCTTTATATAAAGGGAAGAGGGATAAAAGAGATTGTAAGAATTATAGGGGAATAAGTTTACTGAGTATACCAGGTAAAGTGTATGGCAGGGTTATTATTGAAAGAATTAGAGGTAAGACAGAGAGTAGGATTGCAGATGAGCAAGGAGGCTTTAGAGTGGGTAGGGGATGTGTAGATCAAGTGTTTACAGTGAAGCATGTATGTGAACAGTATTTAGATAAAGGTAGAGAAGTTTTCCTTGCATTTATGGATTTAGAAAAGGCATATGATAGAGTGGATAGGGGAGCAATGTGGCAAATGTTGCAAGTGTATGGAATAGGTAGTAAGTTACTGAAGGCTGTGAAGAGTTTTTATGAGTATAGTGAGGCTCAGGATAGGGTGTGTAGGAGAGAGGGAGATTGCTTCCTGGTAAAAGTAGGTCTTAGACAGGGATGTGTAATGTCTCCATGGTTGTTTAATATATTTATAGATGGGGTTGTAAAAGAAGTAAATGCTAGGGTGTTGGGGAGAGGGGTGGGATTAAATTATGTGGAATTAAATGCAAAATGGGGGTTGACACAGTTACTTTTTGCTGATGATACTGTGCTTATGGGAGATTCTAAAGAAAAGTTGCAAAGGTTAATGGACGAGTTTGGGAGGGTGTGTAAAGGTAGAAAGTTGAAAGTGAACATAGATAAGGGTAAGGTGATGAGGGTATCAAACGATTTAAATAAAGAAAAATTGGATATCACATTGGAGAGAGGGATTATGGAAGAAGTAAATGTTTTTAGGTATTTGGGAATTGACTTGTCAGGGATGGGTTTATGAAGGATGAGATTAACCATAGAATTGATAAAGGAAAAAAGGTGAGTGGTGCGTTGAGGTATCTGTGGAGGCAAAAAACGTTATCCATGGAGGCAAAGAAGGTAATGTACGAAAGTATAGTGGTACCAACACTCTTATATGGGTGTGAAGCATGGGTTGCAAATGCTGCAGCGAGTAGGCGGCTGGAGGCAGTGGAGATGTCCTGTCAATGTGTGGTGTAAATATTATGCACAAAATTCGGAGTGTGAAAATTAGGAGGTGTGGAGTTACTAAAAGTATTTGTCAGAGGGCTGAAGAGGGGTTGTTGAGATGGTTTGGTCATTTAGGGAGAATGGATCAAAGTAGAATGACTTGGAGAGCGTATATATCTGTAGGTGAAGGAATGCGGGGTAAGGGGTGTCCTCGAAAAGGTTGGAGGGAGGGGGTAAAGGAAGTTTTGTGGGCGAAGGGCTTGGACTTCAAGCAAGCATGTGTGAGCGTGTTAGATAGGAGTGAATGGAGACGAATGGTTTTTGGGACCTGACGAGCTGTTGGAGTGTGAGCAGGGTAACATTTTGTGAAGGGATTCAGGGAAACCAGTTAATTGATTTAGTTGGACTTGAGTCCTGGAAATGGAAAGTACATTGCCTTCACTTTAAAGGAGGGGTCTGGGATAGTGACAGCTGGGAGGGACTTATTCTCAGCTGTCGTATCTGAGCGCCTCTGCAAAGACAGTGATTATGTATGAGTGAGGTGAAAGTGTTGAATGATGATGAAAGTATTTTCTTTTTGGGGATTTTCTTTCTTTTTGGGTCACCCTGCCTCGGTGGGAGACGGCCGACTTGTTGAAAAAAAAAAAAGTCAATATACACAAATAACCCGCATATAGCAGAGAGGAGCTTACGACGAAGTTTCGGTCTGACTTGGACCATTTACAAAGTCACACTAACAAAAAGAAGGGAAGGAGAGGGTTAATATAGGCAGCCGACAGGGGCGGGAACAAGAGAAAGTGGTGGAGGAGTAGTAGTAGTTGTAGAAATAGTAGTAGTGGAGTCAGTCAAATAGTACAGTGGACCCGAGTTTCTCCTGAAGTCTGCTCAGTGCCATTGAGGAATTTACTAAGAAAATGTCAGGTTAGTTATTCAGACCTCAATACTTCCAAAGACTACAATATGTCTACATAAATGTACGATTCGGTTTAGAACTCGGGTCCATGTACAGTGGACCCCGGATTACGTCATTATTTGCTCCAGAATGCTGTTCAAGTGCCGTTACGAACAATTTGTTCCCATAAGGAATAATGTAAATTAGATTAGTCCTTTTAGACCCCAAAAATACACTTACAAAAGCACTTACAAAAATACACTTACATAATTGTTCGAGTTTGGAGCAGTACGTAATCCAGGTGTCCACTGTACTAAGAAAGACCACCACTGTAAGGGGGCTAGTGGCCCACATAGGGTAGGGGCAAGAACACAGGGAGAAAAAAGATAATAATGAACCACATAAACAAGGCAAAAGAAAGAAAACACAGAGGAGAAAGAAGAAAGAGCAAAGGGGACGAGGGAGAAGGAAAAAAGAATCGGGTTAAGTCACGGGTGTTCTGAAGTTTGGAGCATTTAACAATGTAATGGGAAAGGAAAGCATCAACAGAGACAAAGCCAGGACTCAGATTCATACAAGGAAAGTTGTGTATAAGGGAGGATTCAACAAGACGACGACTGTGAAAGTTGGACATAGGGTAGACAGTTTTAGCAGAAGACCAATCAATAGAATGACTGTGATCTCTGACATGACAGAAAAGAGCATTATTGGTGTCGGCAAGCCTAACACTATTTTTGTGCTCCCTAAGTCTGTCAGAAAGAGATCGGCCAGTTTCTACAAAGTACCCATTATATGCGGGTTATTTGTGTATTGTTCCAGTCACGGTATTGTGCCTTTTTTTTTTATTTATAGTGTCAATATGTTATCAGGTTTTATATGCATTTGAAAGTGAAAAAAGGCTATGTTTCATTTTATAGCAGTTTTTGCTTTACTGCAATAGCCCAGAACCTAACCTGTTGTAAAACCAGGGTCTACCTGTACTATATTCTAATTTGAAAGACATAATGATATTTGCATTGCAGTACAGTGGTACCTCGACTTACGAGCAGCTCCCAACTCGAACAATTATGTAAGTGTATTTCTGTAAGTGCTTTTGTAAGTGTAATTTTGGGGGTCTGAAACAGATTAATCTAATTTACATTATTCCTCATGGGAACAAATTCGTTTGGTATCGGCACTCAAACAGCCTTCTGAAACGAATAGAATGACTTCAAAGTATATAAATCTGTAGTGGAATGAAGGTGGGGTAGGGGTCAGCCAAGGAAAGGAGGGTAAAGGTTTTGTGTGTGAGGGGCTTGGACTCCCAGCAAGCATGTGTGAGCGTGTTAGATAGGAGCGAATGGAGACAAATGGTCTTTAGGACTTGATGTGCTGTTGGAGTGTGAGCAAGGTAACATTTATGAAGGGATTCACGGAAACTGGTAGGCCGGACTTGAGTCCTGGAGATGGGAAGTACAATGTCGGCACTCTGAAAGAGGGGTGTTAATGTTGCAGTTTTATAATATGCCTAGGTATGCCTAGGCTTTTCAGCAGCTTGAAGGTCTTATGAATAGGTCTTACACTCTAAGTAGGGGATACAAATGATTATAACCTTGGATATTGTAAGGTTAGGTCAGGAAAGTTACACTGTGTTAATAATACAATAAAAAAAATTACTTAATTTCTCTTATCAATCCTGCAGTACTTGGAAAGAAGATTTGGAATGTTATGTCGACTGTGTGCTTCTTTAGCATTCTCTCTCCAGATGACACTCTATATGGGAATAGTGTTATATGCTCCAGCACTTGCTTTATCAGCTGTCACAGGTTAGTGTATACTGTGTATAGTTGACTGGTATGTCTGTCTTTACCATATTACTGTAATGCATGTGTAATAGTATCATTTTCCTCAGTGGTACTATTTTTTTTTTAATTTTGCTACTATTGTTTAGTTTGTATAATAGCCCTAATTATTTAACTTACATGTATCATTGACATAATTATGACCAGTTGTGTAATTATGATCATGGTACATTGGACACCCGGAAATCGGCCATAATTCGTTTAAGAATGTTGTTTGAGTGGCATTACCGAACGAATTTATTCCCATAAGGGCAAATGTAAATTAGATTAGTTGTTTCATACCCCCAAAAATACACTTACAAAAGCACTTACAAAAATACACTTACATAATTGTTCGAGTTGGGAGGTGGCCGATTTCCGGGGTCCACTGTATTGTATCAAGATTTCTACCTCTTCTTCATGTGAGAGCTCTTAAAATTTTTCACAAGTCAATAAGTTGCTCCTGAAGTAATCCCTTGGTATTTAGCTTTGTTGGTTTGAATATCAACAAAACAGAAGTTTTGTTTTGGGCTTAGTGATATTTATTTCTTAGTATGGATCTGGAAAAGTCATTAATCTCATTATCCCGTTTTCCAGTTTGAAGAGACATGGAGGAATTTTTTTGGAGAAATAAATGATGATTGGTTTTCAGTCCAATATCCTATCTTTTTTATATAGAGGACATGGGTTTATTGCATAATTTTCATAAGAATAGGGAAGATAATGAATAAAAGGTAAACTGGGCATAGATAGAAGCTAGGCATTGAATAAGTAATAAAGTTGGTAGAATTACCGACAATGTTAGGTAAAATGACATGAGTGTAACTAATGTGACATTTTATTGTGGCAATGTTTCACTCTCAAGGAGCTTGTCAAGCCCCCTGACAAACCTCCTGGAGAGCGAAACGTTGCCACAATAAAATGTCGCATTAGTTGCACTTATGTCATTTTACTTAACATTGAGTAAGTAGATGCTTTAGAAATAAAGGATATGGTATTTTGTTTTTTTAACACGTCAGCCGTTTCCCACCTGGGCAGGGTGACACAAAAAGAAAGAAAATACTTTTCATCATTCAGCACTTTCACCATCACTCATATATAATCACTATCTTTGCAAAGGCGCTCAGATAAGACAGCTTAGACGTCCCTCCAAACTGCCAATATCCCAAAACCCTCCTTTAAAGTGCAGGCATTGTACTTCCCATTTCCAGGACTCAAGTCTGGCTAACCATTTTCCCTGAATCCCTTCACAAAATATTACCCTGCTCACATTCCAACAGCTCGTAAGGTTTCAAAACCTATACATCTCCATTTACTCCTATTTAACACGCTCACACACGCTTGCTGGAAGTCCAAGCCCCTCGCCCACAAAACCTCCTTTACCCCCTCCCTCCAACCTTTTCGATTTACCTACAGATTTATACGCTCTCCAAGTCATTCTACTTTGTTCCATTCTCTCTAAATGACCAAACCACCTCAACAACCCTTCTTCAGCCCTCTGACTAATACTTTTAGTAACTCCACACCTCCAAATTTCCACACTATGAATTCTCTGCATAATATTTACACCACACATTGCCCTTAGACCGGACATCTCCACTGCCTCCAGCCACCTCCTCGCTGCAGCATTTACAACCCATGCTTCACACCCATATAAGAGTGTTGGTAACACAATACTCTCGTACATTCCCTTCTGAGGTATCTCCACGGATACCTCAATGCACCTCTCACCTTTTTTCCTTCATCAATTCTATGGTTAACCTCATCCTTCATAAACCCATCTGCTGACATGTCAACTCCCAAATATCTGAAAACATTCACTTCTTCCATACTCTCTCCCTCCAATATGATATCCAATTTTTCTTTATCTAAATCGTTTGATACCCTCATCACCTTACTCTTATCCATGTTCACTTTCAAATTTCTACCTTTACACACCCTATATATGCCTGGTGGCAAAAGCTCTCGCTTCACACGGTGAGGGTCCAGGTTTGATTCCCGGCGAAGGGGTGGAAACATCGGACGTGTTTCCTTACACTGGTTGTCTATGTTCACCCATCAGTAAAATGAGTACCTGGGTGTTAGTCAACTGGTGTGGGTGGCATCCTGGGACAAAACTGACCTAATTTGCCTGAAATGCTCTGCATAACAAGGGGCTTTCTATATAGTAGTATGTCATTGATGTCAGCTAGGCCTGTATACCTTGTACATGTACTTGTAGTAAATAAAGATACTATTATTATTATTATTAGTAGTAGTAGTAGTAGTATTATTATTATTATTATTATTACAGGAATTTCTATCAACTGGTCTATCATCAGCATTGGGGTGGTGTGCACTTTCTACTCCACACTTGGAGGAATGAAAGCTGTCCTAATAACTGATGTCTTCCAATCATTGCTCATGTTTGCTGCAGTATTTGCAGTGATCACACAGGGTGTGAGAGACTTTGGTGTTAGAGATATTTTCAAGATTGCTGGTGAGGGCAACAGACTGGAATTTTTCAAGTGAGTTTTGATTATAAGATGAATCATGAGTTACATCACACATTTATAATATAGTACTATACACCTGCAATATACAATACAGCCTCTCCTCACTTAGCGATGTACTCGTTTACCAACGACTCGGACTTACGACAGTCTCTCTGATCAGTATGTATACCTAAATAATGTATATTAGAGCTGATTTCCTCTGTTCTGTTTATTACAGTATTATACAGTACACTACTGTATAAATATTTAAAAATATACCAGAAATGTTATAAATGGTACAAAGGTGACATTAAAACAATATTAAAGATGGTTAACACAAACCCACTACCATTATAGTATGTTCTTCACTTAGCAATGAATTTGTTTACCGAGGTAGTCTTAGGAACGAAACTCTGTCGTTAAGTGAGGAGAGGCTGTATATAGTTTTACTGTACTGTAATTTATAAGAAAACTTGTAAAAATAGTCTCCAAGCTTGCTTTCTGTATTGAGGACTTTTTCTATGGAAATAAATACCAAACAAAGCTTGATATACTCTTTTTAAAGTTTCATTTACCAGTAATGCTCAAATATATTTTCCAGAAAACCAATGTAGAATAATTTATTTTCTTTTTATATACATAATAGGGAAGTGTGGAAAAAAAATCCTTTCTACGTAAGCCATGTGTTGTAAGAGGCAACTAAAATGCCAGGAGCTAGTAACCCCTTCTGTATACATTACTAAATGTAAAAAGAAGTGTTTCTTCCTTTTCGGGTCAACTTGCCTTAGTGGGAAACGGCCAATGCGTTAAAAAAAAAATAAATAAATTATGGTATTAGATTCCTATCCAATATTAATAACTTACCTAAAATATTATCAGTAACTCTGAGGTTGTAGGTAGTAGGTTGGTAGCCAGCAACCATCCAGGGAGGTACTACCGTCCTGCCAAGTGAGTGTAAAACTAAAGCCTGTATTTGTTTTACATGATGGTAGGATTGCTGGTGTCGTTTTTCTGTCTCATAAACATGCAAGATTTCAGGTACGTCTTGCTACTTCTACTTACATTTAGGTCACGCTACGCAAACATGTACACGTTTATGTATACACACTCATCTGAGTTTTCTTTAATTTTATCTTAATAGTTCTTGTTCTTATTGCTTTTCCTTTCATATCCATGGGGAAGTGGAATAAGAATCTTTCCTCCGTAAGCCATGCGTGTTGTAAAAGTCAACTAAAATGCCGGGAACAATGGGCTAGTAACCCCTTTTCCTGTATAGCTTACTAAAAAGAAAAAGAAGAAAACCATCAAAGTGGGATGTTTGAATGTGCGTGGATGTTGTGCGAATGATAAGAAAGAGATGATTGTAGATGTTATGAATGAAAAGAAGCTGGATGTCCTGGCTTTAAGTGAGACAAAGCTGAAGGGGGTAGGAGAGTTTAAGTGGGGAGAAATAAATAGGATTAGGTCAGGGGTTTCAAATAGAGTTAGAGCTAAACAAGGAGTGGCAATAATGTTGAGTAATCAGTTATGGCAGATAAAGAGGGAATATAAATGTATAAATTCAAGGATTATGTGGAGTAAAATAAAGGTTGGATGTGAAAAGAGTTTTTATGAGGATAGTGAGGCTCAGGTTAGGGTGTGTAGGAGAGAGGGAGATTACTTCCCGGTAAAAGTAGGTCTTAGACAGGGATGTGTAATGTCACCATGGTTGTTTAATATATTTATAGATGGGGTTGTAAAAGAAGTAAATGCTAGGGTGTTGAGGAGAGGGGTGGGATTAAATTATGGGGAATTAAATGCAAAATGGGAGTTGGCACAGTTACTTTTTGCTGATGATACTGTGCTTATGGGAGATTCTAAAGAAAAGTTGCAAAGGTTAATGGACGAGTTTGGGAGAGTGTGTAAAGGTAGAAAGTTGAAAGTGAACATAGATAAGAGTAAGGTGATGAGGGTATCAAACGATTTAAATAAAGAAAAATTGGATATCACATTGGAGAGAGGAATTATGGAAGAAGTAAATGTTTTCAGATATTTGGGAGTTGACGTGTCAGCGGATGGGTTTATGAAGGATGAGGTTAACCATAGAATTGATGAAGGAAAAAAGGTGAGTGGTGCGTTGAGGTATCTGTGGAGACAAAAAAACGTTATCCATGGAGGCAAAGAAGGGAATGTATGAAAGTATAGTGGTACCAACACTCTTATATGGGTGTGAAGCATGGGTTGCAAATGCTGCAGCGAGGAGGAGGCTGGAGGCAGTGGAGATGTCCTGTCTAAGGGCAATGTGTGGTGTAAATATTATGCAGAAAATTCGAATGTGGAAATTAGGAGAAGGTGTGGAGTTACTAAAAGTATTTGTCAGAGGGCTGAAGAGGGGTTGTTGAGGTGGTTTGGTCATTTAGAGAGAATGGATCAAAGTAGAATGACTTGGAGAGCGTATAAATCTGTAGGGAAGGAAGGCGGGGTAGGGGTCGTCCTAGAAAAGGTTGGAGGGAGGGGGTAAAGGAGGTTTTGTGGGCGAGGGGCTTGGACTTCCAGCAAGCATGTGTGAGCGTGTTAGATAGGAGTGAATGGAGACGAATGGTTTTTGGGACATGACGATCTGTTGGAGTGTGAGCAGGGTAACATTTTGTGAAGGGATTCAGGGAAACCAGTTAATTGATTTAGTTGGACTTGAGTCCTGGAAATGGGAAGTACAATGCCTGCACTTTAAAGGAGGGGTCTGGGATAGTGACAGCTGGGAGGGACAATTCTCAGCTGTCGTATCTGAGCTCCTCTGCAAAGACAGTGATTATGTATGAGTGTGGTGAAAGTGTTGAATGATGATGAAAGTATTTTCTTTTTTGGGATTTTCTTTCTTTTTGGGTCACCCTGCCTCGGTGGGAGACGGCCGACTTGTTGAAAAAAAAAAAGACTAAGATTTATAAGTGGTAAAGAGACATTGTTACACTCACCCCATGACCCTTACATTCCTTCTTGTACCTTCGCCTTCCTGCCAATATATTGACATGTGCTGTATCCTCTGGTATGACTTCTTAAAGTTCAGCATTGATCAAAAACTCATCAGACTAGACACTTGGTCTGCAAAATGTCTCTTTGCCAAACTTGTTACCATTTGCTAGTCAAATTATGAGGTGTAATATTGGTAGAATTACCGACAATATGTAAAGTAAAAGGACACAAATGCAACTAATGTGACATTTTATTGTGGCAACGTTTCACTCTCCAGGAGCTTTGTCAAGCCGTTACAAACAATACATGGACACAGGGTATATATAGGCTCAGAGTGAGGTGCAATACTTGTGATGGTAGAAGTAGTAGTGATCTAAGTAGTAGTAGTAATACAATAAAGTAGAACAATCAACTTGCTTTTATCACCTTTTACTCATGTGCAAGTTGATTGTTCTACCTTATTGTATTACTACTACTACTACCTATATCACTACTATTTCTACCACCACAAGTATTGCACCTCACTCTGAGCCTATATATACCCTGTGTGTCCATGTATTGTTTGTAACGGCTTGACAAAGCTCCTGGAGAGCAAATGTTGCCACAATAAAATGTCACATTATGAGGTACATGAACATGGCTGTCTGTTCACTTCAGTTAATGATTTTTTATATATACCATAGTGGCTTTCTTTGTACCAATCAAATTATGAAATGTAAACACACATTGTAACCTTTGCAAAGAAATAAACTTTTGTTTTATGTATAAATTTATATTCTTGGTGTGATATTTTATTTGGAAGTGTGTATGATCCTAACAAGTTGTGAATTTGACATTTGGCAAATTAACTGTATTCTTAATATAGTATAGAGGAAGTATATTTATTTTTCCACTCAAAATGTTTAGGCTTTTGTTTTTAATTTGCCTAGCAATAAAGTGCACTTTGTGTATTGATCTTCATTGTGATGTGCTTACAGTGTGTCACCTGACCCGCGTACGAGACACACAATATGGAGCTTGGGTATCGGTGGGTGCTTCACGTACTGCTCACTCTATGGGGTTAACCAGGCTCAGGTCCAGAGGCTTCTTACTGTTAAGTAAGTCATAATTACACTATCATGGAGGTTGGAGGCAAGTTAATGAATTGTGTTGACTGGAACAATGACTAGTACGTAACTTAGAGAATCATTCATACTTCTTTATTTTATATAGACAGTGTGTTTTTGCAAAGCATGAGCCTTTGAAGCCATTGTAAAAATTGTTGTGATATGTACAGTACATAACGCCTAAATAAAAACTTAGTTCATAAGTTGAGGGTGCCTTGATGCTGGAAGGGCTTTTAATCCCAAGAAATAGACCGTTTCTCCCTTTGCTTAGCTCAAACCTGATTGCCTCAGGTATTGTATGGCTCCTGTGGTTTTGACACTTCCCATTATTATACTAACACAGTAATAATATACAGCATTTAACCCTATTATTGCATCTGTACAGTAATTTGTGTAACTCGTACATTCTTTTGTTCACTCTTTAAGACAGTAAATCATAATACCAAAATAGAATTAAGATTCTTACTAAAGGGCTTCAAAAGAATCCACAGGCATCAAACAAGAAATGAATTTCCATTTAATATTCCACGTGTACACCTTATTTTTTTTTTATTAACACATAGGCCGTTTTCCACCAAGGCAGGGTGGCCTGACAAAGAAAAACTTTCATCATTCACTCCATCACTGTCTTGCCAGAGGTGTGCTTACACTACAGCTACAAAACTGCAAAATTAACATCCCTCCTTCAGAGTGCCGGCACTGTACTTCCCATCTCCAGGAATCAAGTCCAGCCTGCCGGTTTCCCTGAAACCCTTCATAAATGTTACCTTGCCTACATTCCAACAGCACGTTAAGTGATAAAAACCATTTGTCTCCATGTACTCCTATCTATCATGCTCACGCACGCTTGCTGGAAGTCCAAGCCCCTCACACACAAAACCTCCTTTACCCCCCTCCCTTCAACCTTTTTTTGGCCGACCCCTACCCCGACTTCCCTACACTACAGATTTATACACTCGAAGTCATTCAATTTTGTTCCATCCTCTCTATATGTCCAAACCATTTCAATAACCCCTCCTCAGCTCTCTGGATAATAGTTTTGGTAATCCCACACCTCCTCCTAATCTCCAAACTACGGATTCTCTGCATTATATTCACACCACACATTGCCCTCAGACATGACATCTCCACTGCCTCCAGCCTTCTCCTTGTTGCAACATTCACAACCCATGTCTCACAGCCATACAAGAGTGTTGGTATAACTATACTCTCATACATTCCCCTCTTTGCTTTCAGGGATAAAGTTCTCTGTCTCCACAAGCTCCTCAGTGCACCACTCACCTTTTTCCCCTCGTTAATTCTATGATTCACCTCATCCTTCATATACCCATCTGCTGACACATCCACTCCCAAATATCTGAACACTTTCACCTCCTCCATACTCTCTCCCTCCAATCTGATATCCAATCTTCCGTTATCTATTTTTTTTGTTATCTTCATCACCTTACTCTTTCCTATATTCACTTTTAATTTCCTTCTTTTACATACCCTACCAAACTCATCCACCAACCTCTGCAACTTCTCTTCAGAATCCCCCAAAAGCACAGTGTCATCAGCAAAGAGCAACTGTGACAACTCCCACTTTGTGTTAGATTCTTCATTTTTTAACCCCACACCTCTTGCCAACACCCGAGCATTCACTTCTCTTACAACTCCATCTATAAATATATTGAACAACCACGGTGACATCACACATCCCTGTCTAAGGCCTACTTTTTCTTGGGAATAATCTCCCTCTTGCCTACATACTCTAACCTGAGCCTCTCTATCCTCGTAAAAACTTTTCACCGCTTTCAATAACCTACCTTCTATTCCATACATTTGCAACATCTACCACATTACCCCCTATCCACCCTATCATATTCCTTTTCCAAATCTATAAATGCCACAAACACCTCTTTACCCTTATCTAAATATTGTTCATCTATATGTTTCACTGCAAACACTTGGTCTACACACCCCCTACCCTTCCTAAAGCCTCCTTGTTCATCTGCTTTCCTGCTCTCTGTCTTACTCCTAATTCTTTCAATAATAACTCTACCATACCATACACTTTACCAGGTGTACTCAACAGACTTCTTTCTTTCTTTCAACACGTCAGCCGTTTCCCACTGAAGCGGGGTGGCCCAAAAAAAAAAACGAAAGTTTCTCCTTTTACATTTAGTAATACATACAGGAGAAGGGGTTACTAGCCCCTTGCTCCTGGCATTTTAGTCGCCTCTTATGACACGCATGGCTTACGGATGAAGAATTCTGTTTCACTTCCCCATGGAGATAAGAGGAAAGAAGAACAAGAACTTGTAGAAAATAGAAGAAAACTCAGAGGGGTGTGTGTATATATATATATACAGTGGTACCCCGACTTACGATATTTTTTCATTCCAGAATGCTGTTCAAGTGCCATTACCAAACGAATTTATCTCCATAAGAAATGATGTAAAATAGACTAGTCTTTAGACCCCAAAATTACACTTACAAAAGCATTTAAAAAAATAAACTTACATAAAAGGGTGAGTTTGGGGACCATCGTAAGTCGGGGTACCACTGTATACAGTGGACCCTCGGTTAACGAATACCCCGGAAATCGTGCAATTATGTAAGTATAATTTTGTAAGTTCTTGTGGAAGTGTATTTTGGGGTCTGAAATAGACTAACCTACGTGAAATTTTTCCTTAAGGGAGTAAATTCGTTCAGTAATGGCACTTGAGCAGACTTCAGGAGTGAAGTTTTTACGAAACTCGGGGGTCCACTGTATATGCTTGTACAGTGGTCCCTCGGTTTTCGTGCATCTCCAAACTCAAACATTTATGTAAGTGTATTTTCGTAAGTGCTGTTGCAAGTGTATTTTTGGGAGTCTGAAATAGACTAACCTACGTGACATAATTTCTTAAGGAAGTAAATTCGTTCGGTAATGGCACTTGAGCAGCATTCTGGAACGAATTTTCGGCGAAAACCGAGGGACCACTGTACATGAATGTGTAGTGTGACCTAAGTGTAAGTAGAAGTAACAAGACATACCTGAAATCTTGCATGTTTATGAGACAAAAAAAGACACCAGCAATCCTACCATCATGTAAACAATTACAGGCTTTCGTTTTACACTCACTTGGCAGGACGGTCTACCAACCTACTACCTAAAACTCAACAGACTTCTTCCCCTTTAATTTTTACACTCTTCTTTTGTCCCCTTTTCCTTTATACAAAGGAACTACGCATGCTCTCTGCCAATCCCTAGGTACCGTACCCTCTTCCATACATTTATTAAATAAAAACACTAACCACGCTAAAACTATATCTCCACCTGCCTTTAACATTTCTATCTTTATCCCATCAATCCCAGCTGCTTACCCCTTTCATTCTACTCAGTGCCTCACAAACTTTTCCCCACACTCACAACTGGTTCTTCCTCACTCCTATAAGATGAAATCACAGCTTCCCTATCTTCATCAATATTTAACAATTCCTCAAAATATTCCCTCCATCTTACCAATACCTCTAACTCTCCATTTAATAACTCTCCTTTCTTATTTTTAACTGACAAATCCATTCTTTCCCTAGGCTTTCTCAACTTATTAATCTCACTCCAAAACTTTTTCTTATTTTCAACAAAATTTGTTGATAACATCTCACCCACCCTCTCATTTGCTCTCTTTTTACATTGCTTCACCACTTTCTTAACTTCTCTTTTTCTCTCCATATACTCCTCCCTCCTTACATCACTTCTACTTTGTAAAAACCTCTCATATTCTAACTTTTTCTCTCTTACTACTCTCTTTACATCCTCATTCCACCAATCTCTCTTCTTCCCTCCCGCACCCACTTTTCTATAACCACAAACTTCTGCTGAACACACTAACACTATACAGTGGTACCTCGAGTTATTAGCTTAATTCGTTTCAGAAGGCTGTTTGAGTGCCGATACCAAACGAATTTGTTCCCATAAGGAATAATGTAAATTAGATTAATCTGTTTCAGACCCCCAAAATTACACTTACAAAAGCACTTACAGAAATACACTTACATAATTGTTCGAGTTGGGAGCTGCTCATAAGTCGAGGTACCACTGTATTCTTAAACTTGCCCCATACCTTTTCTACCCCACTGCCTATACTCTCACTAACCCATCTGTCCTCCAACAGTTGTTTATATCTTACCCTAACTACCTCCTTTAGTTTATAAATCTTCACTTTTCTCTTACTTGCTCCTTGTATCCCATCTATCTTTTACTCTCACTGTAGCTACAACTAAAAAGTGAACTGATATATCTGTGGCCCCTCTATAAACATGTACATATTGAAGTCTACCCAACAGTCTTTTATCTGTAGTCCAACAAACTACTGTCATTTCGCCCTACATCATATCTTGTATACTTATTTATCCTCTTTTTCTTAAAATGTGTTACCTATAACCAAATCCCTTTCTATACAAAGTTCAATCAAATGCTCCCCATTATCTGAATCTATGTAAAAACATTATACAAATAAAGGGGCCCAGATTTTGGTATGGTTTACAAGAAGAAACCAAAAACTATGTAATTGTGAATAAATTAAAAATGCAACCCAAAAACATTGTCTGAACTCCCTGTGAGGTTTTATTCTTCACTATTTTTCTCTCGATAAGTTAAACTGAATTTCATTTGTATATTATCTAGACGTAAATGGTAGTAGTAGGAGGTTGGTAGACAGCAACCACCCAGGGAGGTACTACCGTCCTGCCAAGTGAGTGTAAAACAAAAGCCTGTACAGTGGACCCCCGGTTAACGAAAAAACTTCATCCCAGAAGCCTGTTCAAGTGCCATTACCGAACGAATTTACTTCCTTAAGAAATAATGTCACGTAGGTTAGTCTATTTCAGACCCCCAAAAATACACTTCCACAAGCACTTACAATATTATACTTACATAATTGTATGATTTCCGGGGTGTTCGTTAACCGGGGGTCCACTGTATTTGTTTTACATGATGGTAGGATTGCTGGTGTCTTTTTTCTGTCTCATAAACATGCAAGATTTCAGGTACGTCTTGCTACTTCTACTTACACTTAGGTCACACTACACATACATAAACACATTTATTTATACACACTCATCTGAGTTTTCGTTGAGTTTATCTTAATAGTTCTTGTTCTTATTTCTTTTCATTTCATATCCATGGGGAAGTGGAATAAGAATCTTTCCTACGTAAGCCATGCGTGTTGTAAAAGTCAACTAAAATGCCGGGATGTTTGAATGTGCGTGGATGTTGTGCGAATGATAAGAAAGAGATGATTGTAGATGTTATGAATGAAAAGAAGCTGGATGTCCTGGCTTTAAGTGAGACAAAGATGAAGGGGGTAGGAGAGTTTCAGTGGGGAGAAATAAATGGGATTAGGTTAGGGATTTCAAATAGAGTTAGAGCTAAAGAAGGAGTGGCAATAATGTTGAATAATCAGTTATGGCAGGTAAAGAGGGAATATAAATGTATAAATTCAAGAATTATGTGGAGTAAAATAAAGGTTGGATGTGAAAAGTGGGTTATAGTAAGTGTTTATGCACCTGGAGAAGAGAGAAGTGTAGAGGAGAGAGAGAGAGATTCTGGGAAATGTTGAGTGCATGGGGAGTTTTGATCCAAGTGAGAGAGTACTTGTGGTTGGGGATCTTCAAATTCAAATTCAAATTCAAATTCTTTATTTCGTGTAATACAAGGTGGGGGGTACTTATAGTTATACATTAAAGTTGATATTACAAGATGGCCAATAATATGCCTAGGTATGCCTAGGCTTTTCAGGCAGTCTTATGATAGGTCTTACTCAATAGCTATACAATGAATATACAGATTGTAAGGTTAGGTTAGGTTTACAAAATTTAGGTACTGGAATTTAAACATTGAGAATTTAACAATTTGTATAAAAAGTTAGCAATTAGTTTATATATTAATGATAAAGGTGATATATTGGCATAATATAGTTTCTATATTGGAGTATCTTAGGCAAACTTATGACTAGCTTAAGTATTATGGAGCAATAGTTG
>WNWK01024988.1:0-27500 GCA_009830355.1 Cherax destructor
TTTGTGAATATGTTTTAGAATTTTGGTTATGTCTCACGCCTTAGTTGTAGGTGTATGTCTTAGATTTGGCGTTCATGTTATGGATTAGTTGGAGGTGTGTGTTAGTTTTGGTAATATCTCATGTCTTAGTTGTATGTGTTCATCTGTCTTGGTGTTTTTAATATTTTTTGGATGTAATGATAAATTATAGTTTGGTGGATCCTATATTTTTTGGGTGTGATGCTATGTTGTAGTTGGTGGTTCTTATATTTTTGGTGTGATGATATGTTATAGTTGGTTGGTGGTGAATTGTGTCGTGGTATTTTTGTGCTTTTATCGTATTTTGTGTAAATGACTTAAATTTTTGGGTATATTATAGTGTTCGTGATATGTCTTATTTTGTGTTCATTTCTTAGATTTTGAATATGTCTTAGTTTTGCTTATGTCTCATGGCTTAGTTGTAGGTTAGTGGTTTTGGGGTGAGTGTGTAGTTTGATGAGTGAGATGTAATTTCAGTTAATGAAATGTGTGTAAATGTGATTGAGAATGTAATTTGGCGGGTGAGTTAGAGATGTTTAGTGAAAGTATTCATAGGTTAAATGATCTTTTTTTTTTGGATGAATTAGTAAAACGGGGAAAAATATTGGGATGAGTGTACTTAGATAGTGGTTTTGTCATCTTAAAAAGTTGGTTATAGTGTTTTGAGGGAAAGTTTGATGGTGTTTTGGTGGTGTTCAATAGTGTTTTGGGTGCATTCAATGGCGTTTTGGTGGTGTTCAATGGTGTTTTGGGGGAATGTGTAAAAATGTGATCTTAGTGAAAGTATTCATAGGTTAAATGATCTTTTTTTTGGATGAATCAGTAAAACTGGAAAAAAAATTGAGATGAGTGATTTTGGGGCGAGTGTAGTTTGGTGTATGAGGTGGAGAGAGAGAGAGCAGGTGAGGTCATGGCCTCAGGCGCTGGGGTGGGCCTGTGATGGGTGGGAGATGGGGTGTGTGTGTGTGTGTGTGTGTGTGTGTGAGGTAGACAGAGAGCAGGTGAGGTCGTGACCTCAGGCGCTGGGGTGGGGCCTGCTCAGAGATTGAAATGTACCTTTTTTATTTGTTACCTGAAATCTTAATTCGTGTTATGTTCATTTTAGTCAATGACTTGACTTACCCGTATGGGGACTTTTTATTGATACCTGAAAAATGTTAATGTAAGACTGAAAAAATGCATCTTTTTACTCTGTTAGCCGAAAATGTATATGTATTAATAAAATAAATAAATGAAAAATGTGTATTAGTGTTAACCTACAATAAATTCTTTTAACTTAAAAAGAGACCCCATAGGGGGTTATACAAAAACTTGATTCGAGGAAATATTGTGACGTCACGGGTAAACATCACGTGACCTCACACCTGGGCTCGCTTGATTGAACTTGTTGTACTCTTCTCATGTTTAAGCTTGTCCGAGGAAATATTGTGACGTCACTGACCACCAAGAGGGTGTGGGCGGGAGATGGGTGATCTTGATCCGAGGAATTGGAGCAGGAATATTGGGGGGGGGGATGGAAGTGAATTTGATGAAATTCCAAAGTAGGTAAAACTCAAGTCTTAATTAAATTTACTTAAAGAGAGACCCTATAGGGTGAAATATTCTTATTATACCCCATATGGAACTTGATCCAAGGAGATGGAGGGATGATAGAATATTGAAAAATGAGTCTTTTCGTTCTTTTTATTGAAATCGAGAAAAGTTTTACCCCATAGGGGAGAACTCAAATCTTGATCCGAGGAATTGGAGCAGGAATATTGGGGGGATGGAAGTGAATTTGATGAAATTCCAAAGTAGGTAAAACTCAAGTCTTAGTTCAATTTACTTAAAGAGAGACCCTATAGGGTGAAATATTCTTATTATACCCCATAAGGAACTTGATCCAAGGAGATGGAGGGGTGATAGAATATTGAAATCGAGAAAATTTCTACCCCATAGGGAGTTACCATATCTCTGACTCTCCATAGAGGTCAAGTAAAAAATATCAGAAGTAATATTGAAAAAATGAAAAATTTGAAAAATGAAAAATTCGAAAAAAATTCGAAAAAAATCGAGGAGCGGGGCGATCCGCAGAAGGCGCTGCAGAAGGCAGCTCGGGGCGGCTCGACGCGGAAGGGCAAGAGGCGGGGCGTGGGCGGTCGGGCGCGGCGGGGCGCGGGCGGGCGGGCGCGGCGGGGCGGGGGCTCGAGCGCGCGGAAGGAGACAGCTCAGGGATGAGGAGCTCGGGGGGGAGGGGTGCGGGTCTGCTAAGGATGAAAAAAAAAAAAAAGGGAAATGGGGGCGGCGGACCGGAAGTGGGGGTGGGTCGACCGGAAGTGGGGTGTCGACCGGAAGTGGGGGGTCGACCGGAAGTGGGGGTCGACCGGAAGTGGGGGTCGACCGGAAGTGGGGGGTCGACCGGAAGTGGGGGTCGACCGGAAGTGGGGGTGGGGGGACCGCCGCCATTTTGAGGATCTCTGAGTGATTCTCTACTACTGGCATCTATTTTTTCATCGGTATAAATTTCTCTTTTGATGTTGTCCTATTTCCTTTGATACATTTTTATCCCTGTAAATAGAATACCCCTATTTTTATCCCTATAAATGGAATAACCCTCTATCTTTTTTCCTAGAACTTTTACGCCAGTGAATAAACACAGGCTAGATATTATAATTATAATGGGGTTTCGTGGTTTTACTAAAGTGTCCTAGAGGTGTACGACCATAATAGAATTAATATTTGAAGTGTTCTTTCAGATCCATGGTAAATTAACTAAAAAGTAAACAACAGGTGAAGCCTTTCTTGGTCGTTATAAGCTGACCCTCTCCTAATAGGCTGTTATAAGCTGCCCTCTCCTAATAGGCTGTTATAAGCTGACCCTCTCCTAATAGGCTGTTATAAGCTGACCCTCTCCTAATAGGCTGTTATAAGCTGACCCTCTCCTAATAGGCTGTTATAAGCTGCCCTCTCCTAATAGGCTTAATTTTTACAAAAAGAGGATTGAATCAATTTCTTTCTTAAAGTTAGCCGGTTCTGATTTCTTCCTTTTATAAATTACACTATTTTAACTTAAATGTCTAGTTGGTCGGTCGGCCCATTTGCAAATTATTATATAAAAAATATATATAGATACCGAAAGCGTGACACCAAAGATATTAAAAAATACACATCGGTAATCATTATATAGTGTAGATGGAATATATTACAAACTGAAAACTAGTCAAAATTATTCTTTAAGTGCGGCCGGCAGTAACAGCCTGGTTCATCAGACCCTGATCCACCATGAGTCCTGGTCTCAGACTTAGCCTCGGGGGCGTTGATCCACGAAACCCTCTCCAGGTAAACTCCAGGTAAGTAAATAAATTTGAGAAAAATAAAATCAGGCGTCTTCTTCGAAACCTAACATATTATTTTCGAAAATTGTCGTTTATCATTCATTTTAGTTCATGTCTTATTTGTAATTCAATTTCATTTGTATGTTGAGGGCCCCCCAAACCTAAAGTGCCCCGGGCCCCCAAGGTCTAAATCCGGCCCTGAGTGTCCAGGTTCCTTTCTTGGCTTGAGGATTCTCAACAGGAGGATTACTACGAATCCTCTTGTTTTCCTCAGTCAGTCGCTGTATCTCAAGCTTAGCTACCCTCAGTTCTTCCTTCAGCTGCTGGTAGAGTAACTCAAGAGAGGACATCTTGTTCAGATTCACAGAGAGCACACAAGACACGTCTTCACAGAGAGCACACTAGACACGTCTTCACAGAGAGCACACTAGACACGTCTTCACAGAGAGCACACAAGACACGTCTTCACAGAGAACACACAAGACACGTCTTCACAGAGAGCACACAAGACACGTCTTCACAGAGAGCACACAAGACACGTCTTCACAGATAACACACAAGACACGTCTACACAGAGAGCACACAAGACATGTCTTCACAGAGAGCACACTAGACACGTCTTCACAGAGAACACACAAGACACGTCTTCACAGAGAGCACACAAGACACGTCTTCACAGAGAGCACACTAGACACGTCTTCACAGAGAACACACAAGACACGTCTTCACAGAGAGCACACAAGACATGTCTTCACAGAGAGCACACTAGACACGTCTTCACAGAGAACACACAAGACACGTCTTCACAGAGAACACACAAGACACGTCTTCACAGAGAACACACAAGACACGTTTTCACAGAGAACACACAAGACACGTCTTCACAGAGAACACACAAGACTCGTCTTCACAGAGAGCACACAAGACACGTCTTCACAGAGCTAAGTACAGGTCACCACTGTGACACCACCTACAACTGCTGCACTTCACCTGCCTACAGTATATAAGCCACTTCTTCGCACATATGCTGTATTCTTTTCAAGATTGATAGACTGATTACATCGACTCAAGGCTGAGGGACTGATTACCTCAAAACTCCTTCTGTTTTTCACCATTCTCCTTTGCATGAACTGATGAGGCCACTGTGTGGCGAAAAGTTTCAACATTAAAAATACGCAAGTGTTGCACATATGTCTAATTCATCATTCTGAACCTAACGAAAAAATACATTTCCAAGTGTTTTTTAATTATTAAATTACTGTGAAATCTAAAATATATTTAGTTGGATTAGGCTAAATTAAACTGTGCTTGTTATAATAAGGTTAGGTAAGTTTTCTTTCACAATTTCCTTCAAAGCAGAAAATTTCTGATCATATTTAATGGCTTCGTCTATTATTTACTCCTGTGTTGTGTCGCTTCCTGATTAATTTCTCATGATCAGCCATATCAAAATATTTGTTTGAAGTATAAATAAACCATCTGCCCACCTATTTCTTTAAATAATTTCTGTGAATTGTATTAACTAATAGATTAGGTGTATTTGTGTATTGTTTGACTAGTATATGGCTATGCACCTCACATTATCATAATCCTTCAATTTTCTAATGAAAAACACAATTTAGATTCTTTCTGGCCAATTTACAGAGTGAATTTATGTCGATGATGATGCAGACACAAATGTTATTGTTGATTCTGGTGGTGGTGACGGTGCTGCTCTTCCTGCTCCTTATTCCTTATTTGTTGACCGGCTTACTCTTACCGCTAGCATCATTACCACCACTACATCCACCTTCACAATCACTAATGTCGCTACAATCACAGTCACAACAAAAGACTAAGGAACACCACCCAGTCTATGACAAAAGCTGCTACAGCTACCACACAAACCTCACTGCAGAGAACATATGTTGCAAGACAGTCAACTTCAGTGGTAGTGTCAGTGTGATCCACAAGTGTATTATAGAGGCTAACACTCGACGTCTGAAGAGTGAGAGGTGAGTAACTAAGTCGGTGTAGGAGGTTATCAAGAATGATTTTCAAGTGTATTACAGAGGCCAACACTCACCTGCTTATACATGTGTTGCATGTCATGCACATGTGTTTTATGAGACATATGTGTTGCACTAGTATATTGCTCATCAAGTAATTCAGAGCCAACACTTTCACAATACACTGTTTTATTATTCAACAATTCACTTTCCTAAATGAATTATAAACTAAAGAATTAACAACATTAACTCCAAATCAAATATTCTGATCAGTGATTTTTTATTCAGATAATTCTCATTTGTCAATATCATTTATTAAGAATGTAAATGAAATTATACATATTTATATCAGTGCTAAGACTTTAACCCCAATAATCACGTGTTGGTTAGTAATTATTTTTATTATTATTATGTTGCTCCAACTCAGGATCATTATTCATGATTAGATATAATTTTAAATCAGTGCTTTCTTATGGATATATTATAATTGAATGTATGTTTATAACAGTTTTTATTTTTGCATGTGGAGAAATTTCTCCAGGATTGGGGTGTCAGCCCTTTTCAGTCCTGAGGGACAACCCTCTCAGAAAGGGCAGTGGCGTCTTGTTTGCTTCCGCATCAAGTAAGATTCGTCATTACTGACGGTGTTGCAACGAGTGTGAATTAATGAGAGAAAATCGATCTCTTACGGCAGCAAGAAAATTAAGGAAATCCTACGCCCACTTTAGTACCATGTTAAAGATACCATACATAGTCGTCTATACCCAAACAAGAAATCAAGCATTCTGCATTGTTTCTTGTTGAAAGTTTGGAAAAGAAGGGAAAACACTGGTGTCAGTGAATCCTTTATATGAGGTGACGCCCAGGGCACGCCAGGGCAGCGAGGGGCGTCATAGATCAGATTGCAATAAACCACTGGACGAGACGCATGTTGCGATTGAGTTGACCTTAACAAAAGAACTAAACGTGCTTCCTTAACCTGGTAGACAATCCTAATATACGTTACATGTGGTAGAATATTGTGACATTACCACGAAAGACAAATCTTGGTGAACATAGTGTACCAGTGTGAGTGTTGCTAAATTCCAGACTAGTGGAATACATGGACATTCTTAAAGACACTATTCTTCAATCAAGTCACCTATACCTGTCGTACATGGTGCAGTCAACACCATAGTTCACGCTACAGGAGCAAGGTAGGTTTGGAAGTTACTTGTCATTCAGTGGACTGCGCAGTTCTTGTGTCGCAAGGGGCTCAAAATCATCCTATAGACGGCAGTTAGGTGCGGGCTTTGAGCCCAAAACAAATTAGTACAAACCTTGAAACCGTAATAACGCTATCGCAGACAAACCATGGAACAGGTGGGGTTGGAACTCCTTCCAGTGACTTAACGCACTGGCCTGGAGTTTTACGACTCGTTATGGATTCTAACCTCACCCGTAAGGTGATTAATTAGTGTATATGTTTCTAGGCAGCTATAACATATCGTCTCTCTCGTGAAATAACATAAGGATCAGAACACAAGGGATGGGCTGTGAGAGGCCACCGCTGCTAACGCCTTACAGATCACCTCATAATCTTTTAAGGAAATTTCACATTATTGTTATTGTAACAATAATATATATATATATATATATATATATATATATATATATATATATATATATATATATATATATATATATATATATATATATATATGGCACTGAGGAACTGCAGCACCCCTATTTTCACTCGATATTATCGATAACATTCAATATAATGAGTATTTTTTTCTTTAATTCTTTCTTTATTCTTGTACATTATAATCCTTAAGCTTAATGTCAGTAGCCATCCCCTAGTACATGAAAAAATTACAAAAAAACTTGTATGGAACTGTGCGCGTCACAGTTCCAGCAACTCGGTGTTTGGCTGTTGTGCGCATGCGCACATGTCCGAGATAAGACGCTGCACGCTAGGTAGAGAGAGCACTGTCGCCGACGCAGTGCCGACCCTGTTGTGCAAGTGAACTATAACAATTTAAGTAAGCAAAAAATAATTTTTTGTTTATGATTTCATCAAGCTTATGTATAAATTTTCTTTTTATATGCTTGTTTCGTTTTACACAATATTAAAACAATGGCTAAAAATTTCTGACGCAGCACCTCCACTAATTTTAGCTATGAGTCGCCACTGAATGAAAACTATCCACCTCCTTGGGACTAGGTATGAGTTCTCGGTCATAAATTTGTTTGATGTCCGAGGATTATCAGTATTATCTGTCTGAGGTTCGCCGGTAATGTCCCAGCCCAGGTCTTCTCCATTTGGTGACCCGAACTTGGCTCCCCATTGAAGGAGGGTCTTGACTAATGTCTTTCATGGGAAGAAGTACTTTTACCTCTCCATCTTCTGGAACCAATTGTCCCCAGACCTAGCCCCATTCCCTGCCCTCAAGAGGCTCATAGGAAGAAGTTATGCACCTTGAACTGCCACTAACCCCGCCCCACTGGGCTTGAAGGGAGTGGCAGCTATGTGGTAGCAGACGGTGTCAGAAGTGGAAAGGTAGCAAACACTACAGGATCCTTTAGAAGCCACACCCCAGCTTTGGGCAGCAGCCCTAGTGCTGGGAAAGCTGTGTGTATTGAATGCTGTTTCTTCTTCGACTTGTCTGTTGCACCTTCAATTTCGAGCACAGGAAAGAATGGCCTGAGACCTGGTCGTAATGGGAAATGGAGCAAACAAAATTTAACAGTAGACTATAATTTACATTTGCCATCACCAGATGATATACACAGGTAAGTACACTATATACAGATAGAATAGTAAGTGTACACCACGGTGACTCATGGCAAAGCAGAAGCCAGAGAGTGTGCACCGTCCTCAACCAGCAGCTAGCAAGTCTGCCACTGTTTACCGAAAGTGAACCACATTGCTTCAGCTTTGGCGGGCTTGCATGTGAATGGCCAATGAACCAAGATTTAATGACAAGTACCCTACTGACCGTTAAACCTTTAGCACCCGGTTCACTGGTTGGGAAGCAGCCTATTTAGGAGTGTGACATACGCCGAATAAATTGTAACATACTCTTTGCATGCCACACCTTCTCTATCACTATTGTTTGCACCCTGCACTCTGTGACTCAGCGGTTCGCTATCACTGTAGTTAATGTCTCTCCTCTGATAATTATTGATTCTTTTCTTGAGTAGTTGGGACACCAACACAAGACTAAAGGAGGAAATCTTCCATCTGCCACCAGTGTCAGTTCAACCAGTCATTATATACTAACGTCTCTTTAATGGACATAGCGATTTTGTCAGTAATTCTTCCTTTAGGAATCCACTTTTAAAATGACTGCTGCAATTTAAATAAAAAATATAATATATCTGAAAAAGAAAATGCAATGTGTATTGTAAAATGGTGTTAGTTTATAAATATATTTTATATCAAAAGTTTTGAACCAAGTGACTAAATGTTGTCTGGTTAGATATTTTTATGAATCATTCTTCGGTTAAAACACCCTAGGTAAAACCAGTTTCAGGTTAGCATTACAAGAGTCGAAATATAATAAGAACATTCCAGATGAAAACTATCTTCATTATTACAGAAGCAATAAAACAAGTGATAAAAACAACGGAGGTGTCGTTGCTGGTAATACTACTGAGAGTGGCGAGGCAGCTGCCAGGGGCGAACACTGGGCAATATTTGGAGACTCTCATCTGCGTTACCTCTTTACTGCATTACTCACTCGACTCAAGAGTCCAACCTTCCAGTACAAAAGCGCAAAGGTGAGCAATTACACATTGTAACAAAATTTCACTTTTGTCCAGTTCATGGGAAATAAGCATCATTTCTCAATTCTTTATAACTAAACAAAATTTAAAAAGCAATTTTAATTCAAGAACTTTGCTTTTGTGATCAGGACACTTCTGGAACACTTTCAAGAAAGACTGATGTAAAACTATTATGTTCTAGTGAACAAGACTATGATCTCACAGATGCAGCTGTTGGGAGGAATCCTCACTACCCAACCCAAACAGACATCAATGACCTTATCAGAGATCTTGGTTTGACAAAGTCAAATGATGAGCTTTTGATTTCAAGGCTCAAGGAGTGGGACTTGGTGGATGAAAGTGTGCAAGTGACAAGCCAAAGAAAACGTCACCAACATTTCTCAAGCTTCTTCACTAATGAAGACAGGTTGTGCTACTGTAATGATGTATCAGACCTGTTTGATGCAATTAGAATTGTGTGCAATCCAGATGAGTGCAGACTCTTCATTGACAGCTCCTCCAGAAGCCTAAAAGCTTCTGCACAATGGGAACAAGTATCCATCTCCACAATGGGAACAAGTATCCCTTGGCTCATTCAGTGCATCTTAAGGATGACTACAACAGTGTCAAACTTCTACTGGAAGCTTTGAACTATGATAAGTATGGCTGGGAGGTTATTGGAGACTTCAAAATGGTGGCATTTTTATGGGACTCCAATGAGGTTTTACCAAGTTTTCCTGTTATCTCTGTCACTGGGATAGTAGAGACAGAGCAGCACATTACCAGAGGAAGCACTGGCTTCAAAGGACTGAGTTCTCAGTAGGAAGACAACATCAAACATAAAACCATTAGTGGATCCTCAAAAGATTCTGTTCCCTCCATTACACATCAAACTAGGGCTAATGAAACAGTTTGTTACAGCTCTTGACAAAGAGTCTGCAGCCTTCAAGTATCTTCAAGACTTCTTTCCCAAGCTATCAGAGGCAAAGGTGAAGGCTGACATCTTCACTGGACCACAGGTCAGGAAAATCATGGAGTGCTCACAATTTCCAAAGAAGTTCACAGAGAAGGAAAAGGAAGCCTGGGAGAGTTTTGTTACTGTATCACAGGACTTCTGGGCAACAACAAGGCTGACAATTATGTGGAACTTGTTGAGATCTTGGTAAAAAGCTATGGTCAGATGGGCTGTAGGATGTCCGATAAGGTCCATATCCATGATGCTCACCTTGACAATTTCAAGGAGAATATGGGATCATACTCAGAGGAGCAAGGGGAGCACTTCAACCAAGATATAATGGACTTTGAACACAGATATCAGGGATCTTATAATTAAAACATGATGGGAGACAACATTTGGGGGCTTAAACGGGAAAGTGATTTGTTGCATGATAGCAAATCTAGAAAAACTGTTCATTTTTAACTTTGTAAATATGTTTCAGAAAGTTTCAAATAAAATTTATGTAAATTTTATTTTATTTATGTAAATTTTATTGATTTTATTATATGTTTTTGTTTTACATCCAAAACTAGCAAAAAATATTGAAATTTACCCATTTTTTTTCAAAAATTCATCGTGAAAGCCACAAAAGCAAAGTTTAAAAGGAATAATGGGCATTTTCTATTGTTTTGCAATAAAAGGAGATGGAAAAAAACACTTATTTGCCGGGAACAAAAATTGTGTTACATAGTGTTATCACATGATAGCTTAAAGTACTATAATTAGGTAAACTATTTGATCACGATGTGACAGCAGGCAGTCATTACTTAGGGACAGGGTTGTCGAGAGCCGAGAAAGACGAGCTGTAAAATGGCCCTTACTCCAACAGAAAGAGTGGATAAGTGCAGACCCACTAGAGAGAGAAATGCACAATAATAAAATCTGGCAAAATATTGAAACTCGCGACCTGAGTATCAACTTTCACATGACCTTCTACTGGGACATATTCCTGATGGGGTTTCCGAGCATGATGTCTGAGTGGGAGAAGAATCCACAACGCACTCCATCACTCGTCATCCTGGGTCAGTACAAACCATTACGTATTTTCTATAGTTTAAACGTACCACAAATTGCATTAAATATACAAGATGTCCACAAAAACACTCCCTGATTTCAAGCAGGTATAACATGTAACTTTATTGTAATAATCTTTCACAGTTAGTAGCTTTAGATGCAGGATTTTATTCAGTTTCATGTTGTATAGTGTAGCATTAAAGGCACTCAGTGTGCGTCCCTCTGGTTCCTCGCCAAACATCGATGAGATAGTCCAGGTCGGTCCAGACGCTCTGCAGCATATCTGGTGTTATCATGAGAATTGCTTCAGTGATCGAAATTTTCAGCTCCTCCAGGGTTGCAGGTAGTGGTGGTACGTAAACTGTGCTCTTCACGTACCCCCAAAGAAAGAAGTCATAAACAGTTAGGTCTGGTGACCTTTGCAAGTGGCCTGCGAGGTCACCGGACCTAACTGCTTGAGACTTCTTTCTTTGGGGGTACGTGAAGAGCACAGTTTACGTACCATCACTACCTGCAACCCTAGAGGAGCTGAAAATTTCGATCACTGAAGCAATTTGCATAGTAAATGATAATGGGGGCCTTTGATTGAACTTTATATAGAAAGGGGGTTTGGTTATATGTAATACATATTTTAAGAAAAAATATGATGAATAAGTACAGCTGAATTTTGGTTGACGACTGCATTACTTGTCGAACAAATCGGTTTTCGAACAAGGAATTTGAGGGAAAAAAGTCCTGGTTTTCGTGTGTTCTCTTGATTGTCAACCGACAACACAAACTGCTCAGGTCACATGCTCAATAACTCGCCCGTTGTAAACATCTCTTGAGCTTTTGTTGTGCATCTTGTGAACTTTTTTGTTATTTTGCAATGTTGGTGCATTTTTTTGTGAGATAAGGTATCATGGGTCCAAAGAAGGACCATTTCAATATCCTCACCTGCTTGAGGCTTTTAGACAAAGCCTGTGGAAATGTGTTTTCCAGGGCCATGCAGTCAGCATGGAAGAAATTGTGGCCTGACTTTGTAACAGCCATGGATTATGTAGGCTTTGAAGATGAGCTTGAGATATTAAAGGATATTGTGTCACTAATAGACCTTGGGTCTATTAGTGACTGAAGATGATGTTTAAGAGTTGGTGGAAGAGCATAGAATTGAACTCACCACAGAAGAAGTTGTAGACCTTCAGAAGAAACAGCAACAACTTGCAGCAGAGAAGCTGTCATCAGAGGAAGGGGAGGAAAAGGATGATGTGCCCATTGAAGTGAAGGAGTTTGTTTGCTTCTCCTGCATGATGTGCAGGTGTTTGTTTGCTTCTCCTGCATGATGTGCAGGTGTTTGTTTGCTTCTCCTGCATGGTGTGCAGGTGTTTGCTGAAAAAACACCATCCACACAAAGCAGTGCCCATCCGTCTCTCTAACATGTACAATGACAAGTGTTAAAACAGAGCCTGAAACATACCTCACTGGATAGGTTTTTAGTGAGACAAAGAACCAGTGAGCCACAACAAGGTGTTAGTGGGGAAAAGAGAAAAGAAGAGAAACAACACCAGAAGCACAGTTGCCTGACATTAATAGGTTACTCTCCTTCCAAACAATAACATACCCCCTCTGCTCCTCCACCTGCTTCCGGTATGCCATTAGCTTTCCTCCGACAGGTAAGAGGCAGTTAAATTTTAATTTACTGTACAGTATTTCAGTTAAAGTTTTTTTAGTATTCATTTTTACAGTTTTATGCAGTAGTTAGTACATTTTTAATAAATTATTATATTGTCATTAAGGATGGGATCTGGAATGGATTAATTCTATTTACATTATTTTTTTATGGGAAAAATTGCTCTGGTTGTCGTCCATTTTGATTGTCGAATCGACATCTGGAAAGAATTAAATTCGATAACCGAGGTTCCACTGTATACAAGATATGATATAGTGCGTAATGACAGTAGTTTGTTGGATTATGGATTCATAGATAATAGACTAATGGGTAGACTTCAGGATGTGCATGTTTATAGAAGGGCCACAGATTTATCAGATCACTTTTTAGTTGTAGTTACAGTGAGAGTAAAACGTAGATGGGATGCAAAGATAATAGAATCAACAAGAGTGAAGTGAAGGTTTATAAACTAGAGGAGGCGGTTAGGGTAAGATATAAACAACTATTGGAAGAAAGGTTGGCTAGTGGGAGTATAGGCAATGGGACTGAAGAGGTATGGGGTAGATTTAAGAAAGTAGAGTTAGAGTGTTCAGCAGAAATTTCTGATTAAAGAGTGTGGATGTGGGAGGGAAGAAGAGCGACTGATGGAAAGATGAGGTAAAGAGAGTAGAAAGAGAGAAAAGGTTAGCACATGAGAGGTTTTTACAAAGTAGAAGTGATACAAGGCGGGAGGATTATATGGAGAGAAAAAGAGAGGTTAAGAGAGAGTTGAAGGAATATGAAAGGAGAGCAAATGAGAGAGTTGGTGAGATGCAATCAAAATTTTGCTGAGAATAAGAAAAAGTTTTGAAGTGAGATTAACAAGTTGTGGCAGCCAAGGGACCGAATAGATGTGACAGTTAAAAATAGGAGAGGACAGTTATTAGACGGAGAGTTAAAGGTATCAGGAATACGGAGGAAATATTTTGAGGAACTGTTAAATGTTGATGAAGATAGAGAAGCTGTGATTTCATGTATAGGGCAAGGAGGAATAACATCTTGTAGGAGTGGGGAAGAGTCAGTTGTGAGTGTAGAGGGAGTGCGTGAGGCAGTTGGTAGAATGAAAGAGTGTAAAGCAGCTGGGATTGATAGGAAAAAAAAAAGCAAATGTTAAAAGCAGGTGGGAATATAATTTTGGAGAGGTTAATGCTGTTATTTAAAAAAATGTATCAAAGAGGGTAGGGTACCTAGGGATTGGCAGAGAGTATGCATAGTTCCATTGTATAAAGGCAAAGGGGATAAAAGAGAGTGTAAAAATTACAGGAATAAGCCTGTTGAGTATACCTGGTAAAGTGTACAGTAGAGTTATTATTGAAAGAATTAAGAGAAAGAAGGAGACCAAGATTGCAGATGAACAAGGAGGCTTTAGGAAGGGTAGGGGGTGTGTACATCAAGTGTTCTAGTGAAACATATAGGTGAGCATTATTTAGATAAAAGTAAAGACGTTTTTGTAGTATTTATGGAATTGGAAAAGGCGTATGATAGGGTGGATAGGGGGGCAATGTGGCAGATGTTGCAAATGTATGGAATAAGAGGTAGGTTACTGAAAGCAATGAAAATTTTTACAAGGATGGTGAAGGTCAGGTTAGAGTTTGTAGAGAGAGGAAATTATTTCCCAGTAAAAGTAGACCTTAGACAGGAATGGGTGATGTCACCGTGGTTGTTCAATATATTTATAGATGGGGTTGTAAGAGAAGTGAATGCGAGGTGTTGGCAAGAGGTGTAGGAGTAAAAGATAAAGAATAGAACACAAAGTGGGAGTTGTCACAGTTGTTCTTTGCTGATGACACAGTGCTTTTGGGAGATTCTGAAGAGAAGTTGCAGAGGCTGGTGGATGAGTTTGGTAGGGTATGTGAAAGCAGAAAATTAAAAGTGAACATAGGAAATAGTAAGGTGATGAGGATAACAAAAAATTTAGGTTATGAAAAATTTAATATTAGATTGGAGGGAGAGAGTATGGAGGAGGTGAATGTATTCAGATATTTGGGAGTGGACGTGTCAGCAGATGGGTCTAGGAGAGACGAGGTGAATCATAGAATTAATGAGTATAAAAAGGTGAGTGGTGCACTGAGGAATCTGTGGAGACAGAACTTTATCCATGGAAGCAAGAAGGGGAATGTATAGTCATAACAATGGGAGAGAAGCATAGCTGATGAATGTTGCGACACGTAGAAGGCTGGAGGCAGTGGTGATGTGTCTGTAGGGGAATGTGCGGTGTAAATATAATGCAGAGATCCGTTGTTTGGAAATTAGGAGGAGGTGCAGGGTTACTAAAAGTATTATCCAGAGGGCTGAGGAGGGGCTGTTGAGGTGGTTTAGACATTTAGAGAAGAAGGAACGAAATAGAAAGACCTGAAGGGCGTATAAACCTGTAGTGGAAGGAAGGTAGCACAGGGGTCGGCCTGGAAAAGGTTGGAGGGTGGGGGTAAAGGAGATTTTGTGTGCTACTGGCTTTGACTTTCAGCAAGCATGCATGAGCCTGTTAGATAGGATCGAGTGGAGACAATTTGTTTTTCGGACTTGAGGTGCTGTTGGAGTTTGAAGAAGGTAACATTTATGAATTGATTTAGAGAAACCGGTAGGTTGGACTTGAGTCTTGGAGTGGGAAGTACAGTGATTGCACTCTGAAGGACGGGTGTTGATAGATTTCAGTTTTATAACTGTAGTGTAGGCATGCCTCTAGCAAGATAGTGATGGAGTGAATGATGATGAAAGTGTTTCTTCTTTTCTGGGTCACCCTGAATTGGTGGGAAACGACCAAGGTGTTAAAAAATACTTATCAATAACTTCTTTTTGAGAATATGGTTACGGAGTCATGAGCAGGAAAGTCCCAACAGCTTCAGCACTACACTGGATTTGGCGGCGGGGCTCCTTGCACAGGAAGGAAGGCCCCGAGGCAGAAGCTGCTGTGTACAGGAAACACATCAGAAGTATGAAGGCAAATCTCACCCGCCTCGCCGCCAGAACCACCGTCGTTTTCAAGCTCCTGGACAACATTAGGGTGAGTAATTAAGTTTATTTATGTACAGGTACACAAATGATCATATATAGTAATATATGTGTAAATTCCCTAGTGTAGTGTATCTAGTATTGCTGATGCAGATACACGTCAGGATCTCGAAGCTGAGGTGCTGAATTTTGTCTTCTGTTGTGAGTAATGTGTCTCTTACTGTTGTTGAACCACCTGAGAGTAATGTGTTTCTTACTGTTGTTGATCCACCTGAGAGTAATGTGTCTCTTACTGTTGTTGAACCACCTGAGATGTGGAGAAATTTCTCCAGGAGGGGGGTATTGGCCCCCTTCAGCCCTTTCAAGCCCTTTTCAACTGAGGGGCCCAGCCCTCAGAAAGGGGCAGTGACGTCTTGTTTACTGCGCCAAGTAACTGGACACAGATGCTTTACCAGTATGTACCAGTGTTAGACGCCACTTCCTTGTAAGACGTCACGGCTGACCACTGTTGCTCCTATATGTTGTTAATGGAGACAATTGATCTCTTATAGTAGTAGGAAAATTAATAAAATCCTACACCCATTCTAATTCCATGTTAAAGATAGCATATACAGTCGTCTAAGCCAGACACAGCAAGGAATCAGGCATTCTGCATTGCTTCCTGTAGAAGTTTGGCAAGCAAGGGAAACATGCTTGATCGATACTTTCTTTATGTTGGGATGACGCCCAGGGGCACGCCGGACTAGTGAGGGGCGGAGGAGACCAGATTGCTTTTAATACTCCCAGAGGGAACATTAATACTGGGATAACGGATAAAGAACTCTGTTCAGTGCGTTTATGTGCATGAAAGAGAATCCACATTAGCGGTATATTACAGAGAAGTGTGTGCAGCTTCTCGTTGTGACATTACTGCAAATAGACAAATATTGAAGAACGTGGTGACATTTCGAGTGTAACAAAGTTCCAGACTAGGACGTGTGACATTCCTCAGTGATACTTCTTCAATCAAGACAGCATTTTAAGGGTGTCAATTAAGGGTCCGATACAAATACCCAGGAAAGTCTGCTCAGACATTTAGAAGTTCTATTGACTGTGCAGTTAGGAACTGATTTATGTTCTAGGCAGATTTATCATACACTTGGTAAATTGCGGGCTTTTTATCCCAACCCAGTGAGTATAGTATTGTTCAGTATTCATTTACTGAATGTATAATGCTATATGCTCCTCAGGGGCAACATATACTCACTTTTATATTTACTTGTTCCTTACAGCTCCATGGCGGTAGAACACACTGGGTCATATCAGGGGAACTTTCTGGCCACAGCTGCAGAAAGTTGACCCAGCAACAAAGATAAGTACCAATGTAATTTTATCACAATTTGGTCATGTTCGAACCAGATAAGTGACCACATGGTGGTCCAAAGACTTATACTACAGTGTATAAGTGTCTACGAGCCAAGGTCTTTCGAAAAAACTGTAAAACTAGTGTTTTTATGAAAGAAATCAGAATATATGAGTCCCTCCAGGATCAATCAAAGAGAATGGATGGCCGTCGCTAGATAACGTGAGTCGGCTCACCCGTCACCAGCTCTCCCGTCACCCAAGAAGAAAACGGGCACCCAGTGGGCTGGCACTCACCTGCTATCACCCACACTCCACACTCGTTCATAAACGCTTACTCAGCGAGTGACTCAGATGACAGCCAGCTTGTCTCTGAATGTGTATATATACACACAGTGTTTATAATGTTTATAGACACAAATTAAGAGAAGAAACTGTCTCATGTTTGTCTCTTATATATATTCAAGTAAGGAAGTTACGTTAACTTTAAACAGTGACATTTATATGTATATTGAATATATATGTGTGATATACATTTATACAGTGTACAATGTATGAAGTGAATGAAGTGTATAAGGTCATTACTTAGGGCGATTCAACAGTGTTTTAAGCTGAGACAACATAACTACTCAGGACATAAACACCGACTGGTTGGTTCAGATGTGTACCCTGTACCCTTCAGGGTCACTGACCCTGAGGTCATGGTTAGTGGGTCAGCAGTGTTGCTGACATAATCACAATAAACACTTCATTGTAGTTTTTAAACACTCTAAGTGTGGTGCTAGGAATTATTCTAGTATGGCTTCAATAGATACCCAATTCAAATCCTTACAGACTAGGATTACCCAATTAGAACATTTAATTTCAGTATGTTTAGGGTTGACCCAAGAAAACAACATTGATTATGATGATTTAAAAGCAAAACTGGAATTACTTAACCAACCTCTAGAAATCATTAATTCAGAATATGAGAAATATGAAAGTGAATTTCTAGAATCAAATCCATCTGAGGATGACATTAAAAATGTTTTGGGTACTTTTAGAAATCAACAATTAAGGCGGACAGGAGTACAGGCTACCTGCTGCAAAACTTTGTCACTGAGACCTACTGTAAGTAGTGGTCAGACACCTGTCGCACCTGCCACACATGGCACCCAGTCTACCTACATGGACAGTGCCAATTTTCCAAGGAAATAACTATGAAGAGTTATAAGTGCTTTTCAGTCCTTAGTAAATTCACATACTGACATAGATGAGATAGCTAAGTTCAACTATCTTAAATATCTTGTGAAAGGAGAACCCTACGAACTTATTAAATCATTTCTGGTGGTCAAAGGCAATTACACTCTAGCCTTATGTGTTTTAGCCGACAATTACTTTGATGCTGACAAATCCAGGGTTAGACATGCAGATTTAATATCAAGCTTTAAACCACCCAAACATTGTCTTTCAGACTTACAGTCATTTAGGATCACATAAGACAATAGTCTCAGAACTCTAGGAGTTAAATATAACATAAATCAATGTGATTGGTTTATCAGTGGTATTGTACAAGATAAACTGTCACCACAAACCATTGAACGTTTAAATATTATGTTCAATAAACGCTATTTCACTTGTGAAGAAATTAGCAATGGTTTACAAGCAATAGTTTCTTGCATGCAAGCAATGAGACAAGATGATGAATCCACTAATTCTACTTTGGATAATAAACTTTCAACTCAGTACAAAAAGAGTGTACCTACTCCCACTCAACCACATAATGGGAAATCCCATGTAGGCACTTATCAAGCTGTGAACACAACAGACAGTAAATAGACTGTCACACATAAACGTACTCCAAAATGTGTACTTTGTATTGTATTCAATACACAACAATGGAGGCATGGAAGCAACGTGCTCATCAGCTAAAGGGTGCACTAAGTGCAAGGGTATGCATCATACAGCATTATGCTCAAACACTTGTGCTGAATCACAAAAGACTTACACAGAGTCAGGAAGTCAACAAACAGCAGCATTAAATGTGAGAGATAAGTCTAAATCGACTACTCTCCCAATAGCTCGAGAAGAGTTATTCAATAAATTACACAAAACCAATGTGCTG
The DNA here is from genome assembly GCA_009830355.1 of Cherax destructor. Lineage (NCBI taxonomy): Eukaryota > Metazoa > Arthropoda > Malacostraca > Decapoda > Parastacidae > Cherax > Cherax destructor. The sequence continues at coordinate 19,163 of WNWK01024988.1, forward strand.
ACACTATTTGATCAAGGATCACAAAGGTCTTTCATAAGAAGAACAGTGTTGCAGAAGCTGAATTAACAACCCCATGCCAAAATACAGTTAGATATAGCTGCTTTTTTCCAAAGTTCTGGTAAGCAGAAATATGACCTAGCCAGATTCACTGTTGGTCTAGGAAACAGGAAAAAGACAGTAGAAGCTGTGGTAGTCGATTATTAGCCTAAGTCTGTGCAAATCCGGGGATTAAAAGAAACAGTAACAACACTGAAGGCGGCCAAGGTCAAGCTAGCCTGTCCTGACATACAGACGGACACAATTAGTCCAATTGGTTTATTCATTGGAAATGATTACTGTCACTGTTTTGTGGAAAATATAGTAAGTAAACATGATGTTCACTTGCTGAAAACAGCTGGAGGCCATATGATATGTGGTCCAATTCCCTCTCAAAGCGGGAAAGAAGCTGAAATTGATTCAGTAGAAAATGTACTAGTTACAAGAATAACTGCTGATCATGTACCACAACAAAAGTTATCGTTACTGGAAGAAATGAATGAACCAGTTGAAAAGTTGTGGGACTTATAACCAATATTTGGACACTGTCAAATATGAAGATGGACAGTATTGGGTTAGGTTACCATGGAAATTGGGCTTTTTAGCCCAACCCAGTGAGTATAGTATTGTTCAGTATTCATTTACTGAATGTATAATGCTATTTGCTCCTCAGGGGCAATTATTCATATACTCACTTTATATTTACTTGTTCGTAACAGATCCGTGGCAGTAGAACACACTGGGTCATGTCAGGGGAACTTTCTGGCTGCAGCTGCAGAAAGTTGACCCAGCAACAAAGATAAGTACGTTGTTTCATGTGTTCTACCAATGTAATTTTACCACATTGAACCACCTGAGAGTAACGTCTCTTAGTGTTGTTGAACCACCTGAGAGTAACGTCTCTTAGTGTTGTTGAACCACCTGAGAGTAACGTCTCTTAGTGTTGTTGAACCACCTGAGAGTAATGTGTCTTAGTGTTGTTGAACCACCTGAGAGTAACGTCTCTTAGTGTTGTTGAACCACCTGAGAGTAATGTGTCTTAGTGTTGTTGAACCACCTGAGAGTAACGTCTCTTAGTGTTGTTGAACCATTTGAGAGTAATGTGTCTTAGTGTTGTTGAACCACCTGAGAGTAATGTGTCTCTTAGTGTTGCTGAACCACCTGAGAGTAATGTGTCTCTTACTGCTGTTGAACCACCTGAGAGTAATGTGTCTCTTACTGCTGTTGAACCACCTGAGAGTAATGTGTCTCATACTGTTGTTGAACCACCTGAGAGTAATGTGTCTCATACTGTTGTTGAACCACCTGAGAGTAATGTGTTTCCTTGATGGCTGACCAATGTTGCAATGAGTGTATATGATTGACAGACATTTGAGGAAAATGTCTCTTTGCCGTAGCAGGACAGTTAAAGAAAACTGCTGTTTCGATTTCTTCATTTAACATTACAATCATGTGATCTCAGTGATCTAAATATTTAAAGAACACAATCATTTGAATTGCAAACTGTTGCAGTGTTTAGCAAGTGGGAATTTGAGCTGAGGTCAGCGAAACAGGGAGAGGGCAGGAGCGGAGAAGAGGAGGGCGTTAGATTGACTTAAGGAACCAAAGAGGGAAGGCTTGCGGCGTGTGATTTGACCTAACAAAGGAACATTTGTTGTGCGTCTCCGAACGCTTATCAATCTCCACTAATGCCGGGAAATCGGATAAGAACTCTGTTCCAGCGCATTTAGTGATAATTAATCGTGAGTGTACTTCATCGAACAAGACAGTGACTCATCAGCGACGTTCTACAATCAAGACAGCATTACCCGTCATATATGGTGGAGCCAACACCATTGCTCACCTTACAACGAGAAAGGTAGGTTTTAAATTTCTTGTTGATACAGGGGGACTGCGCAGTTCTGGTAGTCATATGAAGTTTGAAACTGTCCTATTTAGATGGCGGTTGTGCATGGACTTTAAAGTCCAAACACGTGAGTATTCAGTTCAGTCAATTCAGTGACTGAAGATATGAATACGCTCCTCTGGGACAATTAATTTTAAACTAATCTATTAAATTTGCCATCTCCGTGGTGGTAAACTCTGGATCTCATCAGAGGAACTTCCTGACCTGCGGCTGCAGGCAGTGTTACCTTGTTACTGTAGAGTTGATGTTTACCAATGTAAAAATACCACAACAGGCCTAGCTGACATCAATGACATACTACTATATAGAAAGCCCCTTGTTATGCTGACTATTTCTAGCAAATTATATCCTTGTCCCAGGATGCGACCCACACCAGTCGACTAACTCCTAGGTACCCATTTTACTGATGGGTGAACATAGATAACCGGTGTAAAGAAACACGTCCAATATTTTTACCAGCGCTGGGAATCGAACGCAGACCCTCACGACGATGTTATCTGTGGTAACGTCAATTGATATCTTTTAACTGCTTACGATTCTGTGTTGGTCTTTAAAACAAGCTATACTATTGCTTGGTTTATGCTTTGTTTATTTTAAAACACTCTTTTTTATATGTAATAATTACGCCATATGGTGGCTTGCTTACAGAGAGCCAACCAAGACAAAGACGGGCAAGTTCCTCACAGTCGGAATAAGTACGGGTTGTACAACAAGGCAGTGGTGGAGGAGCTGGCAGGGACGGGAGTGATCATCTGGGACAGCACCCTGCCTCTCTCCCTCATCTACACCTACTACTGTGACATCTACCCACGACACACTCCACCATTGTACCAATGGAAATGCTTGGACCTTGAGCACGTGGGTTACATCCTCGTCGATCAATATGCTAGATATGGTTCTTAATGATTATTGTAACAAATACTTAAATATGGGTGAAGATTTTTGTCCATAACTTATGCAATATCAGTATTTGTATTATTTTATTATTATTATTTTGAAAGCCTTTTAGTAGTATCACTAAGGCCAATTTTAGAAATTTTCTGTGGCAGGCTATCCACTATGACTGCATTAATATGTTTTCTCTCGACATTAATTTACACTGTGTTGTACAGCTGGGACCTTTGTCTGACAGAAATACAGACAATTTCAAATTTGTAGTATCTGTCATTTGCATTTTCATACCATTAAGGCAACTACGTTTAATGATTGTGCATTGGGATCCTGGTCCAACAATGCAGTTACATTTTTGTATTTACGCCTTTTATCCCGAATATTTACATTCACTACTTCAGTAATTCCATCATCATTTACATTAGCTGCTACTTTTACTTTAGTAACAGCTGCGCCAGGGTTATTATCATCATTATTATTACTATTATTATTATTGTTATTATGTGATCCTTACACATTACAATGACATTATATGACATTAATAACAATTATTCAATTTAGCATAACAATCCTTCACATTATGATTGCCCAAACATCTGGTACACCTCTTAAGTTTTTCCAGTGTATCAACTCTAACATCTCAGGAATCATAGGCATTACAATTATTTTGAGAAATGAATACATTTGCAAATAAGACAATCCCTTTTTGTTTCACTTGCTCATTATTAATAGGCCACCCTTATTTAAGTACTTATTCCTCTTAACTTCCTGTGGTGAACCTTTATTCCTGGTTCCTGCCTCTTGATATGTTCCAATATTTTTTTTTATTATGGGATGAATTATGATAAACATTAGGGCATTTCTTTCCTTTGTGGAACTTAACAGTGACATCAGAGTTCTTATTTGTTACATTATTATAATTATTTGGTTGACTAGTCTGCAGCTGGATAATTAATCCTTGAAGACCTACTCTTATTTCCTTCCACTCTACAGTCTTACTAGTCAATTTATTCTGTACACTAGCACTCAATAACTAATCTGATCCATCTTGATCAAATTTGTTACTTGGGGGTTTTAAGAGTGCTTTCCAATTTGACTCTAAATTGCTGTAAATTTTATAATTGTCCTCTAGAGTTTTTAAATTAGCCACAACATTTACTAGGTCCAACCTATTTCACTCTAGATTACCCTAGGTGACCTCTAGCAAGTCAACTGCCTCTGGGTAACTACTATGAACATTGGAAAGCCTTGTATTATGATGTGGGCATCACATTTTACCTGTCCATTAAGGTAAAATAATTTGGCAACACCTGTAAGATCACTCCTGTTATATACAGCTGCCTTAAATATAGACCAAACATTCCCAGTTGTCTCCTGGAATAAATATAGGTAGACATAATTCGGGGAGTTTGGGCACTGGCATTGTATTTACATTACTGGGCTGGCTAATATATTATTTACACACTTTAATGTTATTTACAAGACACTCCTCTAGGTCATGATATTGATTAATTAATAATTCCATTTCTTGTTCATCTGCCCAATTTACCAGCAGATTTCCTTATTGTTGCTTATAAAATAATTTATATGAATTATATTTATTCTCTAATGAATCTGAAAGTAATTCTAAATTGATCCTATTCACAGTTTCCACACTCATTAATTCTAAGCACCTATTATATGTTCTGGTTATAGGACCTTTTTTTTAGCTTTCAGTGATGCTTTTATTGCTTTAATATCCATGGATTTACTATTTACATTAATTTGGATAGAGTCATCCATGGTTCATATATGAATCAGACCTCAAACAATAGACACTGATTGCACAAATTATACAATGACACACTTTATATATTTATTACAATATACATTAAATATATCCTAGCCAAATATTTCCTAGATTAGCAGATTAATTATTTATTACAGTTATAATTCCTAGCCCAAACTGGGCTTGGCAAATTAATTATTTATGATAATTCCAATCCTAGCCCCTCTGGGCTTAGCACTTTCACAATTATATATGGCAATTAACAAATACACACGAATATTAAAAATATGTAAGCCGTTATAATCCTAGCCTATCTGGGCTTAGTAAATACAAATTTACATTATTACCCAGCTAACATTAATTACATTTATTGTTTTCAATTTATGTAGAACCAACAAACCACTTCATTCAGTAAGACCTTAATTTTTAAAGGGGTGGACCGGTAAGCCAGCGGAAGGCCTCGGTCACATGACCGAAAGCTCCAACGGTGGATCATCATCTGACTAAGACCCGCGTCAGGAAACACTTGTCCTGTTTCCTGACGAACCTTACCTAACCTAACTTCATTCAGTCAAGTCACATTTATTTATTTATCCAAATTACACGATCTTCACTGACCATCTCCGGTTGAGAAAGCACCAACAACTTATTATTTATGTGAGAAATTATGTGTATGAAGTTCACAGGTACAGATCCTGTATTATTCCACACATAATTTGGGACAAGTATCAGCACACATAAGTACGATAAAGCACCTAAAGTACTGGAAGGTTGAAGGTCCTTGATCTGTTTTCCCTGGAACGTAGGCGAGAGAGATACATGATAATATACACTTGGAAGGTCTTGGAGGGATTGGTATCAAACCTGCACACGAAAATCACTCCCAATGAAAGCAAAAGACTCGGCAGGAGATGCAACATTCCCCCGATGAAAAGCAGGGGCGCCACGAGTACACTGAGAGACAACACCATAAGTGTCCGAGGCCCAAGACTGTTCAACTGCCTCCCAGCATACATTCGGGGGATTACCAATAGACCCTTGGCTGTCTTCAAGAAGGCACTGGACAGGCACCTAAAGTCAGTACCTGACCAACCAGGCTGTGGTTCATACGTCAGTTTGCGTGCAGCCGGCAGTAACAGCCTGGTTGGTAAGACCTGATCCACCATTAGGCCTGGTCTCAGACCTGGCCGCAGGGGCGTTGACCCCCGAAACCCTATCCAGGTAAACTCCAGGTTGAAGCACTGGCCAAGTTTAAGCACTGGCCAGGTTGTAGCACTGGCCAGGTTGTATGCATTAAGCACTGGCCAGTTGTAGCACTGGCCAGTTAGTATGCACTGCCAGGCTTGTAGCACTGGCCATGTTGTAGCACTGGCCATGTTGTAGCACTGGCCAGGTTGTAGCACTAGCCAGGTTGTAGCACTGGTCAGGTTGTAGCACTGGCCAGGTTGTAGCACTGTCCATGTTGTAGCACTAGCCAGGTTGTAGCACTGGCCAGGTTTTAGCACTGGTCAGGTTTTAGCACTGTCCATGTTGTAGCACTAGCCAGGTTGTAGCACTGGCCAGGTTTTAGCACTGGTCAGGTTTTAGCACTGGTCAGGTTGTAGCACTGTCCATGTTGTAGCACTAGCCAGGTTGTAGCACTGGCCAGGTTGTAGCACTGTCCATGTTGTAGCACTGTCCAGGTTGTAGCACTGTCCAGGTTGTAGCACTAGCCAGGTTGTAGCACTGGCCAGGTTGTAGCACTGGCCAGGTTGTAGCACTGTCCATGTTGTAGCACTAGCCAGGTTGTAGCACTGGCCAGGTTGTAGCACTGGCCAGGTTGTAGCACTGGTCCAGGTTGTAGCACTGGCCAGGTTGTAGCACTAGCCAGGTTGTAGCACTGGCCAGGTTGTAGCACTGGCCACGTTGTAACACTGGTCAGGTTGTAGCACTGGCCAGGTTGTAGCACTGGCCAGGTTGTAGCACTAGCCAGGTTGTAGCACTGGCCAGGTTGTAGCACTGGCCACGTTGTAGCACTGGCCAGGTTGTAGCATCAGCCAGGTTGAAGCACTGGCCAGGTTGTAGCACTGTCCATGTTGTAGCACTGTCTATGTTGTAGCACTGGCCAGGTTGTAGCACTGGCCAGGTTGTAGCACTGGCCAGGAAATTAGAAGGTATGTTCATTCTGAGTCACCAGCTATTAGCCGGAGACTCAGAATGACCATTCCTTCTAATTTCTCTCATTGAATTTATATTACGACAATTAGCATATTAAACTTGTAAATCAGATGTTAGAGGGTATGAGTGAATCCTTGACTTGATCCATTTAAATTTTCTGAAAGAGTATCTAGGATGGAGGAATGACCTAAGTCATTCCTGTTGTGAATCTGTCAGTCTCGTCCTCCTTTGTCACCACGGCTTCTTCCCTCACTCTTTCTTTACCTGTATCCTCCATACCTTCCCTTCCTCCACTAGTCATGTATTGGCAAGTCTTATATCACTGAGATGTTGACCAGTATCTTAAAATTTCAACCAGCCTCTGTCACTGCTGAAATTATCACTGAGGACTATAAAATGTACTCGTAATCTGACTAGCTTATGTCCTACAATCTGTTGTCTAGTTATCTAAATAAGTGTATAGTTATTAACAACCTAATACAGTTAACCCTAATTTTCTTCTTGTTTTCCTTAATTAAGTCAATGTATTTTTCAAAATCATAATTTGACCTTCCTCTCACTATTATTTGTTGCTAAACGTGTATTAACATATCGTTTGCTTCTGCGTTTCTTAATTTTAAGTAAAAAATATCCATTTTATGTTGTTTAATTCTGGTTTCCTCTGTGGAACAATATCACAACCTCCTAACTCTAATTTGTCCAGCACAGCGAATTTTCTATTGGTCACCATTTCATTAGCAGTTGGTGTCAATCTTTGCTTGGTGCCATTCCTTACTTCTTGAAATATCTTTGTATTCGAGGTTTGAGAGGTTTCTGATCATCGAGTACTGGGGAAGAAAGGACAGCCATGGAATGATAGTGGTCCACTTCTACTGTGTTCCCTCATATAAATCATTCATCTTTAATTTACTAGAGGAAGCATCTGCACCGATTACATCTGCGATGTAATTAAAAGAGACAAAATTCTCTTTCCCACCAAGAAGGTACTGAAAAAAAGTCGAGGGAAGGATAGTCTCGGTGGAGACACCACCATCACGCAGACGTATAATACCAGCTGACTTGATTCATCTTACACGTATCAAACGAACTACTATCAACAGAGTCCTGCCACCACTATTTCCAGCAAAAACCTACATGAGGTCTTCTACCAAAAGTCTTCTGGTAACAATAGTTTCTAGTCTTATACACTTGAATGCTACCAACAGAATTCTAATAAAAGAATCCTGCCAATAAGTCTTCTATTAGTTATTTACCAAACAGGTTACATACAGTGTTATTAACTCTGGTGTAGCAGACAGACTTTATACACATCACAACACAACGATGGTGGTGAAAAAACAAAACAACAGAGAGGAACTTTCACCTGTGAAACAAACTTCTTCATTCAATAGTTACCTTCTACAATTGTGTCTTTTTCAATACTTTCTGGCAGTTTTGTGCAATGTATCTCTGCAACATAGTGCACCACAACATTCAGTGTGCAATATATACATCACAGTACATAACAGTATGGGAGACATTAACACAGTAGTACTGGCCAGGTTGTGGCAGCCACCACCAAAATTCTTATTGTCAAGAGA
>WNWK01024989.1:0-29016 GCA_009830355.1 Cherax destructor
GTTCTGCTGATAATTCTCATTATGTTTGAAGGGAGGGTGTTGAAGAGTCTTGGTCTCTTTACGCTTATTATCCAGTGTGCAGTTTATGTGTAAGATGTCGCAAGGTGTCAGTTTCCAGGCTGCTACCTGGCACTCTCTTCCACTTATCTGCAACTCTACTGCCAAAGCTGTTCTTTTCTGAAGACTTTCTGAGTCAGGACATAGCGGATCATCTAGGCTGTGATGGATGTGTGGAGCAGCGGGCCGCCAGCAGCAACAGACCCTCCCAAACACCCAAGTCTTTCCCTCCCTAACACCTAGAATCTCCCCTCCACGACACCCAGGTCCTCCCTCCCCCACACCCAGGTCCTCCCCTACCCCACACCCAGGCCTTCCCCTCCCTCACACCTAGGTCCTCTCCTCCCCCACATCCAGAACCTCCCCTCCCCCACACCCAGATCCTCTCTCCCCCACACCCAGGTCCTCCTCTCTCCCACACCCATGTCCTCCCTCCTCCACACCCATGTCCTCCCTCCCCACACATAAGTCTTCCCTCCCCACACCCAGCTCCTACCTCCCCCACACTCAGGTCATCCCCTCCCTCCACACTCAGGTCCTCCTCTCCCCCACACCCATGTCCTCCCCTCCCCACATCCAGGCCCTCCCTTCCCCCACACCCAGGTCCTCCCCTCCCCTACACCCAGTCCCTCCCCTCCCCTACACCCAGTCCCTCCCTCCCCACACACTGGTCCTGCCGTACCCCACACCAGGTCCTCCTCCTCCACACCCAGGTCCTTCCCTCCCAACACCCATGTCCTCCCCTCCCCACACCCAGGTCCTTCCCTCCCAACACCCATGTCCTCCCCTCCCCCACACCCAGGTCCTTCCCTCCCAACACCCATGTCTTCCCTCCCCCACACCCAGGTCCTTCCCTCCCAACACCCATGTCCTCCCCTCCCCCACACCCAGGTCCTTCCCTCCCAACACCCATGTCCTCCCCTCCCCCACACCCAGGTCCTCTCTACCCCACACCCATGTTTTCCCCTCCTTCCCACACCCACTTCTCACAACCTCTCTCCGATATCTCTTCCCCATCTGTCTTCCCCTACACTCTATCTCCTACACCCCTCCTCCCTCCCCACACTTCCTCACTCCCCCTCCTCTAGTTCCCCCATCTAACTCTCACGTCCATCTCTCGGATTATCTCTCAGTCCCATAAACAATATCACTTCCCAAATTGTTTTTACACAGGCCCATCTCTCTCACTGTCTCTCTCTCATTGTCTCTCTCTCTCTCACTCTCTGGTGAAATATTGTGATGAAGAAATATTAATATCTCCTCGTCGCTTATTGTTAATCATGTCTCTTATTGTTAATCATGTCTCTTATTGTTAATCATGTCTCTTATTGTTAATCATGTATCTTATTGTTAATCATGTTTCTTATTGTTTATCATGTCTCTTATTGTTCCTCGTGTATCTTATTGTTCCTCATGTCTCTTATTGTTCCTCATGTCTTTTATTGTTCCTCATGTCTCTTATTGTTCCTCATGTCTCTTATTGTTCCTCATGTCTCTTACTGTTAATCATGTTTCTTATTGTTCGTCATATCTCTTATTGTTCGTCATGTCTCTTATTGTTCGTCATATATCTTATTGTTCCTCATGTATCTTATTGTTCCTCATGTCTCATATTGTTCCTCATGTCTCTTATTGTTCCTCATGTATCTTATTGTTCGTCATGTATCTTATTGTTCGTCATATCTCTTATTGTTCCTCATGTCTCTTATTGTTCCTCATGTATCTTATTGTTCCTCATGTATCTTATTGTTCGTCATACCTCTTATTGTTCCTCACTCATTTAAGAACAAACTGTCAACCTTAATACCATTATCCAGGCCTATGGGACATGGTACACAAATATGAAACATTGTACTGAACTTTTGGAACAAGTTTAAGACTTTTGGAACAAGGTGCAAAACCTATGGAACGAGATGCAAAACTTCTGGAACAAGAAAGACTTACAACTGCTGGAAGAAAACACAGAACTTATGGAACAACACACACCACTTCTGGAACAAGACTCACAACTTCTGGAACAAGACACAGAACTTTCTAGATCAAGACACACAACTTCTGGAACAATAATAAGAAGAATAAGAATAAGTACCTGGAATAAGTATCTGGAACAAGATACAGAATTTCTGGAACGAGACAACTTCTGGAACAAGACACTACTTGTGGAATAAGACAACTTCTGGAACAAGATACACAACTTCTGGAATAATACACAGAACTTCTGGAACAAGATACACAACTTCTGGAACAAGATGCACAACTTCTGGAACAAGACACAACTTCTGGAACAAGATGCACAACTTCTGGAACAAGATGCACAACTTCTGGAACAAGACACAATTTCTGGAACAAGATGCACAACTTCTGGAACAAGACACAATTTCTGGAACAAGATGCACAACTTATGGAACAAGATGCACAACTTCTGGAACAAGACACACAACTTCTGGAACAAGACACATCTTCTGTAACAAGATACAGAACTTCTGGAACAAGACACAGAACTTCTGGAACAAGATACACAACTTCTGAAGCAAGACACAGAACTTCTGGAACAATACACAGAACTTTCTGTAACAAGACCCAACTTCTGGAACAAGACACACAACTTTTGGAACAAGACACACTACTTCTGGAACAAGGCACACAATTTATGGAACAAGACACACAACTTATGGAACAAGACATACAATTTATGGAACAAGGCACACAACTTATGGAACAAGACATACAAAATATGGAACAAGACATACAACTTATGGAACAAGACATACAACTTATGGAACAAGAATACAACTTATGGAACAAGTCACAACTTATGGAACAAGACACAACTTATGGAACAAGACACAACTTATGGAACAAGTTACAACTTATGGAACAAGTCACAACTTATGGAACAAGACACAACTTATGGAACAAGACACAACTTATGGAACAAGATACAACTTATGGAACAAGACATACAACTTATGGAACAAGACATACAAATTATATGTACATGAATGGTATACAAATACCGACAAGGTGAAAATTAGACACATGTGCAACATCTGGATATCTTTATAGTAAACGTTTCGCCAACCAGTGGCTTTATCAATACAAAATTCTAGGACATAATATGAAGAGAGTTGAACTATATACAAAAGATGAGGTAATCAGTCCCTCGGCCTTGGAGTTGTTGTGTTCAGCACCGCTGGTGTAGAGAATCTGAAGTCCAGGTAAGAATGCCTGACCTTAAATAGGCGTCAGCTGAGAGGGACGGGTAGCAGACGAGGGCATAGTCACTGGTAGGCGGGATTCCCCAGTGGAAGTAGGTCATACCCAAGGAGATGGGTAGTAGTAGTCGTAGCCGTGAAGAAGGTATTGTGCAGGTCCTCAGAATCAAGATTCCATGATGTTGCAGTGTCTGACAAGTATTGTATACCATTCTTGTACAACAAGTATTGTATACCACTCTTGTACAACAAGTATTGTATACCATTCTTGTACAACAAGTATTGTATACCATTCTTGTACAACAAGTATTGTATACCACTCTTGTACAACAAGTATTGTATACCATTCTTGTACAACAAGTATTGTATACCACTCTTGTACAACAAGTATTGTATACCACTCTTGTACAACAAGTATTGTATACCACTCTTGTACAACAAGTATTGTATACCACTCTGTACAACAAGTATTGTATACCACTCTTGTACAACAAGTATTGTATACCACTCTTGTACAACAAGTATTGTATACCACTCTTGTACAACAAGTATTGTATACCACTCTTGTACAACAAGTATTGTATACCACTCTTGTACAACAAGTATTGTATACCACTCTTGTACAACAAGTATTGTATACCACTCTTGTACAACAAGTATTGTATACCACTCTTGTACAACAAGTATTGTATACCATTCTTGTACAACTTGTCAGACACTGCAACATCATGGAATCTTGATTCTGAGGACCTGCCAATACCTTCTTCACGGCTACGACTACTCTACCCATCTCCTTGGGTATGACCTACTCCACTGGGAATCCCGCCGTGACTATGCCTCGTCTGCTACCCGTCCTCTCAGCTGACGCTGAAGGTCAGGCATTCTACCTGGACTTCAGATTCCTACACCAGCGGTGCTGAACACACACTCCAGGCCGAGGACTGTTACCTCATCTTTTGTATATAGTTCAACTCTCTTCATATTATGTCCTAGAATTTTGTATTGATAAAGCCACTGGTTGGCGAAACGTTTACTATAAAGATATCCAGATGTTGCACATGTGTCTTAATTTTCACACAAATTATAGAACAAGAGATACAACTTATGGAACAAGACATACAACTTATGGAACAAGACATACAACTTATGGAACAAGACATACAACTTATGGAACAAGACATACAACTTATGGAACAAGACATACAACTTATGGAACAAGACATAACTTATGGAACAAGAAACAACTTATGGAACATGACACAACTTATGGAAAAAAACATACAACTTATGGAACAAGAAACAACTTATGGAACAAGACACAACTTATGGAACAAGACACAACTTATGGAACAAGACACAACTTATGGAACAAGACATACAACTTATGGAACAAGACAACTTATGGAACAAGACACAACTTATGGAACAAGACACAACTTATGGAACAAGGCACAACTTATGGAACAAGACACAACTTATGGAACAAGCCACAACTTATGGAACAAGACACAACTTATGGAACAAGACACAACTTATGGAACAAGACACAACTTATGGAACAAGGCAATACTTATGGAACAAGACATACAACTTATGGAACAAGACAACTTATGGAACAAGACAACTTATGGAACAAGACACAACTTATGGAACAAGACACAACTTATGGAACAAGGCACAACTTATGGAACAAGGCACAACTTATGGAACAAGACACAACTTATGGAACAAGACACAACTTATGGAACAAGACATACAACTTATGGAACAAGACAACTTATGGAACAAGACACAACTTATGGAACAAGACACAACTTATGGAACAAGGCACAACTTATGGAACAAGACACAACTTATGGAACAAGCCACAACTTATGGAACAAGACACAACTTATGGAACAAGACACAACTTATGGAACAAGACACAACTTATGGAACAAGGCAATACTTATGGAACAAGACATACAACTTATGGAACAAGACAACTTATGGAACAAGACAACTTATGGAACAAGACACAACTTATGGAACAAGACACAACTTATGGAACAAGGCACAACTTATGGAACAAGGCACAACTTATGGAACAAGACACAACTTATGGAATAAGACAACTTATGGAACAAGACACAACTTATGGAACAAGACACAGCTTATGGAACAAGACACAACTTATGAAACAAGACACAACTTATGGAACAAGACACAACTTATGGAACAAGACAACTTATGGAACAAGACACAACTTATGGAACAAGACACAACTTATGGAACAAGACACAACTTATGGAACAAGACACAACTTATGGAACAAGACACAACTTATGGAACAAGACACAACTTATGGAACAAGACATACAACTTATGGAACAAGACAACTTATGGAACAAGACACAACTTATGGAACAAGACACAACTTATGGAACAAGGCACAACTTATGGAACAAGCCACAACTTATGGAATAAGACACAACTTATGGAACAAGACACAACTTATGGAACAAGACACAACTTATGGAACAAGGCAATACTTATGGAACAAGACATACAACTTATGAAACAAGACAACTTATGGAACAAGACAACTTATGGAACAAGACACAACTTATGGAACAAGACACAACTTATGGAACAAGGCACAACTTATGGAACAAGGCACAACTTATGGAACAAGACACAACTTATGGAATAAGACAACTTATGGAACAAGACACAACTTATGGAACAAGACACAACTTATGGAACAAGACACAACTTATGGAACAAGACACAACTTATGGAACAAGACACAACTTATGGAACAAGACACAACTTATGGAACAAGACACAACTTATGGAACAAGACACAACTTATGGAACAAGACACAACTTATGGAACAAGACACAACTTATGGAACAAGACACAACTTATGGAACAAGACACAACTTATGGAACAAGACACAACTTATGGAACAAGACACAACTTATGGAACAAGACACAACTTATGGAACAAGACACAACTTATGGAACAAGACACAACTTATGGAACAAGACACAACTTATGGAACAAGACACAACTTATGGAACAAGACACAACTTATGGAACAAGACACAACTTATGGAACAAGACACAACTTATGGAACAAGACACAACTTATGGAACAAGACACAACTTATGGAACAAGACACAACTTATGGAACAAGACACAACTTATGGAACAAGACACAACTTATGGAACAAGCACAACTTATGGAACAAGACACAACTTATGGAACAAGACACAACTTATGGAACAAGACACAACTTATAAAAGACAACTTATGGAACAAGACACAACTTATGGAACAAGACACAACTTATGGAACAAGACACAACTATAACAAGCACAACTTATGGAACAAGACACAACTTATGGAACAAGACACAACTTATGGAACAAGACACAACTTATGGAACAAGACACAACTTATGGAACAAGACACAACTTATGGAAAACAAGACACAACTTATGGAACAAGACACAACTTATGGAACAAGACACAACTTATGGAACAAGACACAACTTATGGAACAAGACACAACTTATGGAACAAGACAACTTATGGAACAAGACACAACTTATGGAACAAGACACAACTTATGGAACAAGACACAACTTATGGAACAAGACACAACTTATGGAACAAGACACAACTTATGGAACAAGACACAACTTATGGAACAAGACAACTTATGGAACAAGACACAACTTATGGAACAAGACACAACTTATGGAACAAGACACAACTTATGGAACAAGACACAACTTATGGAACAAGACACAACTTATGGAACAAGACACAACTTATGGAACAAGACACAACTTATGGAACAAGACACAACTTATGGAACAAGACACAACTTATGGAACAAGACACAACTTATGGAACAAGACACAACTTATGGAACAAGACACAACTTATGGAACAAGACACAACTTATGGAACAAGACACAACTTATGGAACAAGACCACAACTTATGGAACAAGACACAACTTATGGAACAAGACACAACTTATGGAACAAGACACAACTTATGGAACAAGACACAACTTATGGAACAAGACACAACTTGGAAAAGACAACATGGAACAAGACACAACTTATGGAACAAGACAACTTATGGAACAAGACACAACTTATGGAACAAGAAACACAACTTATGGAACAAGCACAACTTATGGAACAAGACACAACTTATGGAACAAGACACAACTTATGGAAAAGACAACTTATGGAACAAGACACAACTTATGGAACAAGACACAACTTATGGAACAAGACACAACTTATGGAACAAGACACAACTTATGGAACAAGACACAACTTATGGAACAAGACACAACTTATGGAACAAGACACAACATGGAACAAGACAACTATGGACATTATGACAAGCACAACTTATGGAACAAGACACAACTTATGGAACAAGACACAACTTATGGAACAAGACACAAATGGAACAAGAAATTATGGAACAAGACACAACTTATGGAACAAGACACAACTTATGGAACAAGACACAACTTATGGAACAAGAACACAACTTATGGAACAAGACAACTTATGGAACAAGACACAACTTATGGAACAAGCACAACTTATGGAACAAGACACAACTTATGGAACAAGACACAACTTATGGAACAAGACACAACTTATGGAACAAGACACATAGGAACAAGACACAACTTATGGAACAAGACACAACTTATGGAACAAGACACAACTTATGGAACAAGACACAACTTATGGAACAAGACATACAAGCTTATGGAACAAGACAACTTATGGAACAAGACAACTTATGGAACAAGACACAACTTATGGAACAAGACACAACTTATGAGAACAAGACACAACTTATGGAACAAGACACAACTTATGGAACAAGACACAACTTATGGAACAAGACACAACTTATGGAACAAGACACAACTTATGGAAAAGACACAGACTTATGGAACAAGACAACTTATGGAACAAGACACAACTTATGGAACAAGACACAACTTATGGAACAAGACACAACTTATGGAACAAGACACAACTTATGGAACAAGACACAACTTATGGAACAAGACACAACTTATGGAACAAGACACAACTTATGGAACAAGACAACTTATGGAACAAGACACAACTTATGGAACAAGACACAACTTATGGAACAAGACACAACTTATGAAACAAGACACAACTTATGGAACAAGACACAACATGAACAAGACACAACTTATGGAACAAGACACAACTTATGGAACAAGACACAACTTATGGAACAAGACACAACATGGAACAAGACAACTTATGGAACAAGACAACTTATGGAACAAGACAACTTATGGAACAAGACAACTTATGGAACAAGACACAACTTATGGAACAAGACACAACTTATGGAACAAGACACAACTTATGGAACAAGACACAACTTATGGAACAAGACACAACTTATGGAACAAGACACAACTTATGGAACAAGGCACAACTTATGGAACAAGACACAACTTATGGAACAAGACACAACTTATGGAACAAGACACAACTTATGGAACAACACAACTTATGGAACAAGACACAACTTATGGAACAAGACACAACTTATGGAACAAGACACAACTTATGGAACAAGACACAACTTATGGAACAAGACACAACTTATGGAACAAGACTGCTCTTCTACAATTGCCTTTTTTATTTTCTTCTCAGATTCTTTTTATTATCTTTGATTACATCCTGTAGCATCGATACTTATGTCTCTCAAACAATATTATTATTATTACTGTAATTATTATCATTGTTGTAATTATTATTATACGTATTTGTTACTATTATTATTGTAATCATTATTTTTAATTTTATTATTATAATTATTTTATTATTGCAATTATTATTATTTATGTTTCTTTAATTATTATTATTAATGCTTATTCCGGCAGCCTCGTGTTAAATCATTCAATTCATAATAATTTTTCCTCATTTCCAGCATTTATAGTTCTTGGAACATTTAACTTTTATTTCTTATCTATCGAGAACATTTTTATCAGCTTCGTCTGTATAAAAAATTAGTTTTAATCCTCTGTAGTAAACTTTCGTCACCTGATTTATTGCAGTTTTTTTTTCCTATAGTTCCCGTTCTAAATTATTATTTATTGCATTGGTCTTGATTTTTGCAGTTACCCTTAAAATATAGGAAAAATACTTTTTTTTTTTTAGTTTCCCTTTAAAATATTGTTGTATATTTTTTTTTCTCAGACTAAAAGCTGACTTTCCCCTCTCACTGACCTTTCACTTTCTCTTCACTCTCACTTTTTCTCCATTAAACTCTCACTTTCTCTCACTGACCTTTCACTTTCTCTCACTAACTTTTCACTTTCACTTTTCTCATTAATCTTTCACTTTTTCTCAATAAACTCTCACTTTTCCTCAATAAATTCTCACACTTTCTCGCACTAAACTCACTTTTTCTCAATAAACTTTTACTTTCTCTCGCTAAACATTCACTTTCTCTCACTAAACCCTAACTCTCTCCCTAATCTCACTTTCCTTCACAAAATATGAGGTGCACAATAAACTAGCCCCTTCGTAGGCAAAATCCAAAGTCGTCCCTCCCTCCTGGTATGTATTCCTCCTGATGTATCTGTCAGGTGTGTATCTATCCTGGTGTATATCCCTCCAGGTATGTATCCCTCTTGGTGTGTATCCCTCCTGGTGTGTATCCCTTCAGGTATGTATCCCTCCTGGTGTGTATCCCTTCCGGTGTGTATCTCTCAGGTTGTGTTTCCCTTCGGGTGTGTATCCCTTCAGGTGTGTATCCCTCCGGTTGTGTATCCCTCCGGGTGTGTATCCCTCCTGTTGTACTCACCTATTTGTGGTTGCAGGGGTCGAGTCATAGCTCCTGGCCCCGCCTCTTCACTGATTGCTACTAGGTCATCTCTCTCTCCCTGCTCCATGAGCTTTATCAAACCTCGTCTTAAAACTATGTATGGTTCCTGCCTCCACTACGTCACTTTCTAGGCTATTCCACTTCCTGACAACTCTATGACTGAAGAAATACTTCCTAACATCCATTTGACTCATAGGAGTCTTCAACTTCCAATTGTGACCCCTTGTTTCTGTGTCCCCTCTCTGGAACATCTTGTCTCTGTCCACCTTATCTATTCCTCGCAGTATTTTATATGTCGTTATCATGTCTCCCCTAACCCTCCTGTCCTCTAGTGTCGTCAGGCCGATTTCCCTTAACCTATCTTCCTATGACAATCCCCTTAGCTCTGGGACTAATCTTGTTGCAAACCTTTGCACTTTCTCTAATTTCTTGACGTGATTGACCAGGTGTGGGTTCCAAACTGGTGCTGCATACTCCAGTATGGGCCTGACGTATATGGTGTACAGAGTCTTGAACGATTCCTTAGTGAGGTATTGGAACGCTATTCTTAGGTTTGCCAGCCGCCCATATGCTGCAGCAGTTATCTGATTGATGTGTGCCTCAGGAGATGTGCTCGGTGTTATACTCACCCCAAGATCTTTTTTCCCTTGAGTGAGGTTTGCAGTCTTTGGCCACCTAGACTATAATCTGTCTGCGGTCTTCTTTGTCCTTCCCGATCTTAATGACTTTACATTTGGCAGGGTTAAATTCAAGGAGCCAGTTACTGGACCAGGCTTGTAGCCTGTCCAGGTCTCTTTGTAGTCCTACCTGATCCTCGACTGATTTAATTCTTCTCATTAACTTCACATCATCTGCAAACAGGGACACTTCTGAGTCTATCCTTTCCGTTATGTCATTCACATATACCAAAAACAGTACAGGTCCTAGGACTGACCCTTGTGGAACCCCACTCGTCACAGGTGCCCACTCTGACACCTCGTCACGTACCATGACTCGTTGTTGCCTCCCCGTCAGATATTCTCTGATCCATTGCAGTGCCTTTCCTGTTACGTGTGCCTGATCCTCTAGCTTTTTCATTAACCTCTTGTGAGGAACTGTGTCGAACGCCTCATTGCAGTCCAAGAAAATGCAGTCTATCCACCCTCTCTCTAGTGTCTTACTTCTGTTAACTTGTCATAAAACTCCAGTAGGTTTGTGACACAGGAATTTCCTTCCCTGAAACCGTGCTGGTTGTCGTTTATAAAATTGTGTCTTTCTAGGTGCTCCACCACTCTCCTCCTGATGATCTTCTCCATGACTTTGCATACTATACACGTCAGTGACACAGGTTTGTAGTTTAATGCCTCGTGTCTGTCTCCTTTCTTAAAAATTGGGACTACATTTGCCATCTTCCACGCCTCAGGTAGTTGCCCAGTTTCAATGGATGTGTGGAAGATTTTGTTAGTGGCACACACAACATCTCTGCTCCTCTCTAAGGACCCATGGAGAAATGTTGTCCGGTCCCACCGCTTTTGAGGTATCGAGTTCACATAGCAGCTTCTTCACCTCCTCCTCGGTTGTGTGTATTTCATCCAGCACTTGTTGGTATACCTCCCTATTCTGAATTCCTGGAGTCCTTCCTGTCTCCTGTGTAAATACTTCTTTAAATCTCATGTTGAGCTCCTCACATACCTCTTGGTCGTTTCTTGTGAACTCCCCACCTTCCTTCCTCAGCCTGATTACCTGGTCCTTGACTGTTGTTTTCCTCCTGATGTGGCTATACAACAGCTTTGGGTCAGACTTGACTTTTGATGCTATATCATTTTCGTATTGTCGCTGAGCCTCCCTTCTTACCTGTGCATATTCGTTTCTGGCTCTTCGGCTAATCTCTTTATTTTCCTGGGTCCTTTGTCTTCTGTACTTTTTCCATTCTATATTACACTTAGTTTTTGCCTCCCTACACCTCTGGGTGAACCAAGGTCTCGTTCTGGTCTTCCCATTACTTCTGTTTCCCTTGGGGACAAACCTCTCCTCTGCCTCTTTGCATTTGGTTGTCACATATTCCATCATTTCTTTTACTGGTTTTCCTGCCAATTCTCTCTCCCACTGAACGTTTTGTAGGAAGTTCCTCATGCCTGTGTAGTCCCCCCTTTTGTAGTTTCGTTTCTCCCTTCCTATTCCTGCTTCCCTCTCCACTTGTAGCTCAACTCTATAATCAAAACAGAACTAAATTATCACTAGCTCCAAGTTGCCTTTCATACGTGATATCCTCGATGTCCGAACTACTCAAGGTGAATACTAGGTCCAGTCTTGCTGGATCATCCTCACCTCTCTCTCTGGTAGTGTCTCTAACATGTTGATGCATGAGGTTTTCCAGTACCACATCCATCATCTTGGCTCTCCATGATTCAGGACCCCCGTGGGGCTCCAGGTTTTTCCAATCAATCTCTTTGTGATTGAAATCACCCATAACTAGTAACTTTGCTCTCCCCATGTGGGCTCTTCTGGCTACCTCGGCTAGTGTGTATATTCTTCTCTTGGCCTCCTGCAGTTCTGTGGCGGGTTGTACATTACAGCAATTACCACCTTATGGCCCTCAGACTGAAATGTTCCTACTATGTAGTCCCTTTCGCCCATTCCATTCATTACTTCCTTCCCTTCGGGTGTGTGTCCCTCCGGGTGTGTATCCCTTCAGGTGTGTATCCCTCCAGGTGTGTGTCCGTTACGATAATATTCACCCAAGTATTTCCAAGAAAATGAGATTAATAATAATAATAATAATAATAATAATAATAATCCCTCGGGGTATCAAGCAACTGGAAATTGGGAATGCGATCATGTTGGATTCGAGGAAGGGGAGAGTAGCTCCAGTTCACAGGATGAAGAGCCGTCCTTCAAGGTCACCTCTCCACTCTTCAAAGAGGAACGTAGAGAGAAATAAATCTAGCTTGGCAGCTGTGTCATCGATCGTGGTGACCTTGTCTGGCAGGCAGGCAGGGAGGGTGGGAGGTGACATAGAGGGAGGGAGGCAGGGAGGGAGGTGACATAGAGGGAGGGAGGCAGGGAGGTGATATAGAGGGAGGGAGGGAGACAGGGTAGTTAGCAGGGAGAGAGAGGGAGGAGGAGAAAGAGGGAAAAGGCAGGGAGTGAACTGGGAGGGAGCATTGAGGTATGGAGGGAAGGAGAGAAATTAGGGAGGAAGGGAGAGAGAGAGAGAGAGAGCGGTATGGAGGCTGAGTGTGGCACACTGCTGGGACATGTTGCTAGGTACGGTGGAGTCAGGTCTGGTAGCTGGCAACACTGCCTTCTCCTTACACACATACGCACTCACTCCTCTTCCTCTTCTTATTGTTTTTCTTGCTATTATCATTATTATTATTGTTGTTGTTGTTGTTGCTGATATTATTATTATTATTATTTATTTATTTACTTATTTATTTATTTACTTATTTATTTATTGTTTTCCACTAACATATCTCCCATATTTACATACTTTTCATGTTTTTGCTCACTTCTTAATCTCTCTTTCTCTTTTTCTCTCTTTCTCAGGAGGATGAAATGGGATAATAAGAGAAATATTTTAAGTGGGTAAGAGGTAGGTGAGTGAGAAAAAGATGAGTGAGTGGGGGAGAGGTGGAGTGAGGGTGAGGTGGGTGAGTGAGGGAGAGGTGGAGGAGTGAGGGTGAGGTGGGTGAGTGAGGGAGAGGTGGAGGAGTGAGGGTGAGGTGGGTGAGTGAGGGAGAGGTGGAGGAGTGAGGGTGAGGTGGGTGAGTGAGGGAGAGGTGGAGGAGTGAGGGTGAGGTGGGTGAGTGAGGGAGAGGTGGAGTGAGGGTGATGTGGGTGAGTGAGGGAGAGGTGGAGTGAGGGTGATGTGGGCGAGTGAGGGAGAGGTGGAGTGAGGGTGATGTGGGCGAGTGAGGGAGAGGGAGGAAAATCGAAGCAGAATCCATGAGTACTGTGGAGACGGTTAAACAGACCAGCAGGAACAAGTCAAGGACCTGTGTGTAATCATGACAGCTGACCTAACATTGAGAGAACACATTAAAGTAAATGCCAGGGCCCAGGAGCTACAATTCACGCATCTGAAATAATAATGTCATCGCTTAAAAATGTGAAGAGACAGAGAAGGGAAATTTGAGGAACACAGAGGATAGGGAGATAACTAGATCGCTGGTAGACACTTGCCAACCATACGTCAAGGAGATCTTCGCCGGCCATGACGACCACAGATTTACTTGAGGGCGAGCAAGAAAGGATGAGAGAGAAGGACAGTGATAGTGGAATGGCGAGAGTGAGGGTGAGTGTTGGAGAGGGATGATGAACATGGCAGGGAGCAGGCATGGTCCATGGATACCTGAGGCCAACCTGTGGGCAATGATAAAAGTTAGCCACTCTGCAAGAAGCCATACAGCGAGAATATACACTACTCTCGTTGCCCTACTGATGTCTACCAGTTGAAGTTTACCAGAAGCAATTAAAAGTCACTATGATTACATTATATGATCAGTCTCAACATGGCTTTACAAGGAGTCATTCTTGCCTAACAAATGTACTGATTTTTTTCGCTAAGGTATTTGATTTGTGGACAGTGATAAGAGAGTATGACGTTTTTATCTCGATTTCAATAAACCCCACGATAAGACCCCCACAACACTAATACATAACTGAGCAATGAAGTGTGGCAGTGAAGTTCTGTCTGTCTGTCTGTATGTCTGTCTGTCTCTGTCTGTCTCTGTCTCTCTCTTGGGTCTTGGCTGTTTACTAAATTCTGAGTTGAACATAAGGAGCTTAAGAATGTTTTATATACTGTGGTGGGAAAAGTACCAGAAATAATCTGAAGTGTGAGAATATAATGTTATAATCACGAGTGAGGAAAACAATCACACCACCAATAAACACTCTATAACTGAACTAACGTAAGACATGCACAACAAACAGAACTTAGCCATGGCAGCCAAACGACAATGTTCGCCATAAATCTAAGAAATTACTTGGCTTCATGTCAAATATATATATATATATATATATATATATATATATATATATATATATATATAAAATGCAAAACAACCACTATGAAAAATAGAAGAATTCCAAGCGCTTTCGTGACTACTCACATTATCAATGTGATAATGTGATAGTCACAGCGCTTAAATTTCTTTTTTCATATGGTTTTGCATATTTTGATATCACCTGTTTACTGTGATCTTTTTGCTATATATATATATATATATATATATATATATATATATATATATATATATATATATATATATATATATATATATATAAAACATACTTCAAAGAAACTTCAAGGTTATATTACAAATCTGTAATTGGTAAAGTTTCATTTAGATTATGTAATACAGTTATGATCTCCATATTATAGAGTGGACATTAATGCCTCGATAAATAACAAACAAACAAAAAACCAATACCGTGACTGGAACAATATACAAATAACCCGCGTCCTTCACTCTGGCTCCGCTGTGTAGATGACATCTTTGCTCTTTGGCCTCGTGACTCAAGTCTCTTCCAACCATTTCTTGATGCTCTTAATAATCTCGCCCCTTCCATTAAGTTTAAAGCTGATTGGGAATCTAATTATTTGCTTCCTTTCCTTGATGTTCATGTCCACCGCTCAGTTACAGGTTTTGTCTTCTCCGTGTACCGCAAGCCTATGCACAGTGGTATGTATATTCACTACTTTTCTTATCATACTTCCTCTGTCAGGAACAGTGTTCTTATCTCCCTCTTTCTCCGTGCTCTCCGCATTTGTGATCTTCAGTTTCTTGAAGTAGAAATTTCCACTCTTCATAATTCATTTTCCCGTCTTGGCTACCCTTCCCATTTCATAGACTCTGCCTTCTCACGTGCTAAACGGACTTTCTTCTCTCCCAAACTCTCTACTCCTGGGAACTCTCATGTCCTCTGTCTTCCCTACATTTCCGGTCTCTCTAATCTCAACAGCTCTCTCCCTTCCCTTTGACATCAAACTTACTTTCCCAGACTAACACTCTTCGCACTAATCTAGTTCATACCTCCCTCCCTCTATAGATGCTCCTGGTGTCTACTCTATTTCTTGTTCCTCCTGTCCTCTTCAGTACTTTGGAGAAACTGGCCGATCTCTTTCTGATAGACTTAGGGAGCACAAAAATAGTGTTAGGCTTGCCGACACCAACAATGCTCTTTTCTGTCATGGCAGAGATCACAGTCATCCTGTTGATTGGTCTTCTGCTAAAACTGTCTACCCTACGTCCAACTTTCACAGTCGTCGTTTTGTTGAATCCTCCCTTATACACAACTTTCCTTGCATGAATCTTAGCCCTGGCTCTGTCTCTGTAGATGCTTTCCTTTCCCATTACATTGTTAAATGCTCCAAACTTCAGAACACCCTTGACTTAACCTGATTCTTTTTCCCTTCTCCCTCTTCCCCTTTCCTCTTTCTTCTTTCTCTGTGTTTTCTTTTTTTTGCCTTGTTTCTGTTGTTCATTATTATCTTTTTCCCCCTCTGTGTTCTTGCCCCTACCCTATGTGGGCCGCTAGCTCCCTCGCAGTGCTCCTCTTTCTTAGTAGTATAGACTGCCACCTCACTACTCCCTACCTACCTCTATTACTCCTCCACCACTTTCTCTTGTTCCCGTCTCTGTCCGCTGCCTATATAAACTCCCTCCCTCCCTTCTTTCTGTTAGTGTGACTTTGTAAATGATCCAAGTCGGACGAAACGTCGTCGTAAGCTCCTCTCTTCTATATGCGGGTTATTTGTGTAATGCCTCGATAAACAATGAAGGATGACAAAATGACTTCCTCTGTATCAGAAATCTTTTTTATCAACATAGATTAAGAACACAGAAATTAAACTCTACAGTAAAAAGTGGAATGAGAAAGACTATGATAAAAAGAGATCCATAGGAAGACAGGATAAATAAAAAGGTTTGAATAAGTTGAAGAAAATTTCTAGCCAAGACAGAACTCGCAACCATCTAATTAAATTGGTCAAAATTATACTAAAAGGCTATGAGAAAGGACACCTTTGTCCAAAGAATTGTAGTTGAGTGAGACAAATATTTAGATAGCTTTAACAAAATGTTAAGGTACCTATTTGCTGTTAGGTGAGCAAAGTGTAACAGACAAAGAATCGAATCCCAAGTCCCGTCCTACATAAGAATGGAAATCCAGTTACTTTCAGTTGCAAAAGGAAACCAAACCTCGTGTCATTGATCACAGCCAGGCCTTCCCCACCACCTGGAAACCTCGTGTCATTGATCACAGCCAGGCCTCCCCCACCACCTGGAAACCTCGTCATTGATCACAGCCAGGCCTCCCCACCACCTGGAAACCTCGTGTCATGATCACAGCCAGGCCTCCCCCACCACCTGGAAACCTCGTGTCTTTGATCACAGCCAGGCCCCCCCCACCACCTGGAAACCTCGTGTCATTGATCACAGCCAGGCCTCCCCACCACCTGGAAACCTCGTGTCACTGATCACAGCCAGGCCTCCCCACCACCTGGAAACCTCGTGTCACTGATCACAGCCAGGCCTCCCCACCACCTGGAAACCTCGTGTCATGATCACAGCCAGGCCTCCCCCCACCACCTGGAAACCTCGTGTCACTGATCACAGCCAGGCCTCCCCCACCACCGGGAAAACCTCGTGTCATGATCACAGGGCCTCCCCACCACCGGAAACCTCGTGTCATTGATCACAGCCAGGCCCCTCCCCCACCACCTGGCCTCGTGTCATTGATCACAGCCAGGCCTCCCCCACCACCTGGAAACCTCGGTCACTGATCACAGCCAGGCCCCCCACCACCTGGAAACCCCGTGTCATGATCAACCAGGCCCCCCACCACCTGGAAACCTCGTGTCATTGATCACAGCCAGGCCTCCCCACCACCTGGAAACCTCGTGTCCTGATCACAGCCAGGCCTCCCCACCACCTGGAAACCTCGTGTCATTGATCACAGCCAGGCCTCCCCCACCACCTGGAAACCTCGTGTCATGATCCAGGGTCCCCCACCACCTGGAAACCTCGTGTCTGATCACAGCCAGGCCCCCCCACCACCTGGAAACCTGTGTCA
The DNA here is from genome assembly GCA_009830355.1 of Cherax destructor. Lineage (NCBI taxonomy): Eukaryota > Metazoa > Arthropoda > Malacostraca > Decapoda > Parastacidae > Cherax > Cherax destructor. Next base: position 18,247 of record WNWK01024989.1, read on the forward strand.
TGATCACAGCCAGCCCCCCCCACCACCTGGAAACCTCGTGTCACTGATCACAGCCAGCCCCCACCACCAAACCTCGTGTCACTGATCCAGCCCCCCCACTACCTGGAAACCTCGTGTCACTGATCACACCAGCCCCCCTACCACCTGGAAACCTCGTGTCACTGATCCAGCCGCCCCCCCACCACCTGGAAACCTCGTGTCACTGATCACAGCCCCCCTACCACCTGGAAACCTCGTGTCCTGCCCGCCCCCCCCACCTGGAAACCTCGTGTCCTGATCAACCAGCCCCCCACCACCGGAAACCTGTGCACTGATCCGCCGCCCCCACCCTGAAACCTCGTGTCACTGAACAGCCACCCCCCCCCACCACCTGGAAACCTCTGTCACTTTGATATACCTTTGATATACCTTTTGAAGAGTTTCAGAGTATCATATCATCTCTGAGCCCGGCCAGGCCAGGCTCTCTGGTGCTTGCCTGGTCACCAGGCTGTTGGGTGCTGGGGCCCGCTGCTCACTGATCACAGCCAGACACCCCCCACCTCCACCGTGAACAGGTAATCAGGCAACATCATGTGGGTTACTTCACCTGAGCCTCCGTGAAGACCTGAGTCGTCGCGTATGTACCATGTAAGTTCTCTGTATTTTTTGTCTGACGAGGAACCTAATTATTGTAGACTTAAGTAAAAAGTTTTATGTGAACTGTAATGGTGATATGAGGTGAGAGATAACACTGATGTGTTATCGTAGTTGAAATGTTTCACTTATCAAGGTGGCTGAGGGAACAGTTCAAGTATCTTGATATACGAAGCATCGGAATTACAAAAGCTAAGTACAGCGACGCAAGTGTACAAACACTTAGTCTTACGGTCAGGAACGAAATGTTTTCCTGTTGAGAGGTGTTGAGTGTACTGCCAGGTGGTTGAGGTGTTGAGTGTACGCCAGGTGGTTCAGGTGTTGAGTGTACAGCCAGGTGGTTCAGGTGTTGAGTGTACTGCCAGGTGGTTGAGGTGTTGAGTGTACTGCCAGGTGGTTGAGGTGTTGAGTGTACTGCCAGGTGGTTGAGGTGTTGAGTGTACAGCCAGGTGGTTCAGGTGTTGAATGTACTGCCAGGTGGTTGAGGTGTTGAGTGTACTTCCAGGTGGTTGAGGTGTTGAGTGTACTGCCAGGTGGTTGAGGTGTTGAGGTACTGCCAGGTGGTTGAGGTTGAGTGACAGCCAAGTGGTTGAGGTGTTGGAGTGTACTGCCAGGTGGTTGAGGTGTTGAGTGTACAGCCAGGTGGTTGAGGTGTTGAGTGTACTGCCAGGTGGTTGAGGTGTTGAGTGTACTGCCAGGTGGTTGAGGTGTTGAGTGTACTGCCAGGTGGTTGAGGTGTTGAGTGTACTGCCAGGTGGTTGAGGTGTTGAGTGTACTGCCAGGTGGTTGAGGTGTTGAGGTACTGCCAGGTGGTTGAGGGTTGAGTGTACTGCCAGGTGGTTGAGGTGTTGAGTGTACTGCCAGGTGGTTGAGGTGTTGAGTGTACAGCCAGGTGGTTCAGGTGTTGAGTGTACTGCCAGGTGGTTCAGGTGTTGAGTGTACTGCCAGGTGGTTGAGGTGTTGAGGTACAGCCAGGTGGTTGAGGTGTTGAGTGTACAGCCAGATGGTTGAGGTGTTGAGTGTACAGCCAGATGGTTGAGGTGTTGAGTGTACAGCCAGATGGTTGAGGTGTTAAGTGTACAGCCAGGTGGTTGAGGTGTTGAGGTACAGCCAGATGGTTGAGGTGTTGAGTGTACAGCCAGGTGGTTGAGGTGTTGAGTGTACAGCCAGGTGGTTGAGGTGTTGAGTGTACAGCCAGGTGGTTGAGGTGTTGAGTGTACAACCAGATGGTTGAGGTGTTGAGTGTACAGCCAGGTGGTTCAGGTGTTGAGTGTACAGCCAGGTGGTTGAGGTGTTGAGTATACAGCCAGATGGTTGAGGTGTTGAGTGTACAGCCAGGTGGTTGAGGTGTTGAGTGTACAGCCAGGTGGTTGAGGTGTTGAGTGTACAGCCAGGTGGTTGAGGTGTTGAGTGTACAGCCAGGTGGTTGAGGTGTTGAGTGTACAGCCAGGTGGTTGAGGTGTTGAGTGTACATCCAGGTGGTTGAGGTGTTGAGTGTACAGCCAGGTGGTTGAGGTGTTGAGGTACAGCCAGGTGGTTGAGGTGTTGAGTGTACTGCCAGGTGGTTGAGGTGTTGAGGTACAGCCAGGTGGTTGAGGTGTTGAGTGACAGCCAGGTGGTTGAGGTGTTGAGTGTACAGCCAGGTGGTTGAGGTGTTGAGTGTACAGCCAGGTGGTTGAGGTGTTGAGTGACTGCCAGGTGGTTGAGGTGTTGGTGTCTGAGCCAGAGTGTGATAACAGACACAAAGAGGAATTCATGTTAATTTTGTAGTTTGGAAGCGGTTATTACCATTAATACCACGGGATAGTTTACATAGCCTGTATGTTAGTCTACCTAGTGTTTATCTTAGCTTATTTAGTGTGTATCTTAATTACCAAGTGTATGTATTTGTTAGGCACCTAAGTGTATAGAGGTTACCTATTGTGTATGTTAGCTTTCCTAGTGATTACGTTAGTTTACCTAGTGCCTACTAGGTAGCTTACCTAGAATGTATGTTAGTTATCCTAGTGTTTATGTTAGTTAATTTAGTGTGTATGTTACTTACCTAAGTGTTTATGTAAGTTAACCTATTGTGTACGTTGGTTAACCTAGTCTTAATGTTAGTTAACCTAGTCTTAATGTTAGTTAATCTAGTGTTTACATTACGGGCCCAAGACTGTTCAACAGCCTCCCACCAGCCATAAGGGAAATTACCAATAGACCCCTGGTTGTCTTCAAGAGGAGCTGGACAGATACCTAAAGTCAGTCCCGGGATCAGCCGGGCTGTGGTTCGTACGTTGGACTGCGTGCGGCCGGCAGTAACAGCCTGGTTGATCAGGCCCTGATCCACCAGGAGGCCTGGTCATGGACCGGGCCCCGGGGGCGTTGACCCCCGGAATACCCTCCAGGTAGACATGTAGTTAGTATATCTAACGAGCATGTTGGTTAACCTAGTATTTATATTAGTTAACCTAGTGTGCATATAAGAAAACTTATGTTTATGTTAGTTAACCTAGTGTGTATGTTAGCTAATCTAACACATACACAGGTGTTACAGGTGCGAGCTACCAACATCATTACCACAGGTGTTACAGGTGCGAGCTACCAACATCATTACCACAGGTGTTACAGGTGTGTGTTACTACTATTATTATTACATGTTACAGGTGTGTATTACCAACAACAACAACAACATTAACAGAGGAGCTACAGGTGTGTGTACCACCAGTATTAACACAGGTGTTACAGGTGTGTCCTACCACTAGCATTAATTAATACAGGTGCCATCGCAGGTGCTAAATCAGCCATGCTGTGACGATAGTTTAGTGCACCTAGCTACGTGCTGTTAGCACCAACAGCCTGGTTGACCGTGAACGAGGAAGCTCGGTCGGGGGCTGTTAGGGCAGGAGGAGAGGGGGCGAAACGAGACAGCGGGCAAAACAATGCATGTAGTGACACGTGAAGGCGAAAGTAAGCGCACGATGGTGGTGAAGGCGAGAGTAATTCTTCCGCGGTGCTGTGCCCCACAAGGTGTGGAGGGAGGGGGAGTTGTGGAAGGGGGAAAAGGGAGGGGAGTTGTGGAAGGTGTGGAGGGGGGGGAGTTGTGGAAGGGGAAGAGGGAGGGGAACACAGGGGAAAGGGATGTAAACTAGAGGGACGTGATGGAGGTGGGATCTAGATGGACATGGAGGGGGGGAAGACAAAACTCAATACATAAAAAAAATATCTATATTTCTAAACCGGATAATTCCCTTTAAATCAGAGTGACAAATTATATCAAACTATATCTTAAAATAGATAAATACCTGACAATAACTAGCGTAACTTTGACAAGGTTAATTCAAGTTTGGTAGTACCTGCCTGGCTGCGTACACTCTGAATAACTTGCTATTAGTAAGATACTATAAGACTGTTGCAGGAACACTTGTCAACTATCCTGCAATTTAAAGATGGAAACTAGGCAACATTTCGATCATTGCTGGAACTCAGAATTAAAGTGTGTGTGTGTACTTACCTAATTGTACTCCCCCAATTGGGGTTGCAGGGGTCGAGTCATAGCTCCTGGCCCCGCCTCTTCACTGATCGCTACTAGGTCACTCTTCTTTGCTCCATGAGCTTTATCATACCTCTTCTTAAAGCTATGTATGGATCCTGCCTCCACTACATGTGTGTGTGGTGCAAGAAGCAAGCCACGTGACCAAGCCAAGAGTCATGATAACTACCGTCATAAACACGCAAACACCTTGTTAGTGAGAGGACCAGTAAGAGAAATAACTAGATTATTGCACCAGTTTGAAGCCATGTTGAACGCAACACAGCACGACACAATCCACCACGACACAGCACAACAATGTATTGTGTTGTGCTACATTGTGCAACATAGCACAATGCAACACAACAAGACTCAACACAACATAACAAGACTCAACACAACATAACAAGACTCAACACAACATAACAAGACTCAACACAACATAACAAGACTCAACACAACAAGACTCAACACAACAAGACTCAACACAACATAACAAGACTCAACACAACAAGACTCAACACAACAAGACTCAACACAACAAGACTCAACACACCATAACAAGACGCAACACAACATAACAAGACTCAACACACCATAACAAGACTCAACACAACATAACAAGACTCAACACAACATAACAAGACTCAACACAACATAACAAGACTCAACACAACAAGACTCAACACAACAACACTCAACACAACATAACAAGACTCAACACAACAAGACTCGACATGACAAAAGAAGACTCAATACAACACAACACAACACATTGGATACACTAACACCAGCTAAACATCCCAGTACACAAATATCATTCTTTTTTGCAGACACTCAAGGTCTTGGACCAACCAGTGACAAAATCCTCCTCACATAATTATAGGGAGTGTTTGGAGTGAGTCTGTATGTTAGACTATCTCATATAAATTAGACACATATGCAACATTTGGGTATCTTTATTGAGGAAACGTTTCGCCACACAGTGGCTTCATCAGTCCAATACAAAGTAGAAAGGTGTAAGGAGAGTAGGAGTTTTGAGGTTATCAGTCCCTCGGCCTGGAGTCGATGTGTTCAGTCCATCAATCTTGTAGAAAGTCAGCATATGTCCGTAGAGGTTGCTTATATACTGTAGTCAGGTGAGGTGAAGCAGGAGGAGGCGGGGTCATAGTGGTACCATCCACTAGTCGAAGTAGGTCTTCGTCCAAAGGTTGGACAAGCGTTGAAGAATTCATTTGTATTAAGATCCCAAGATGTTGCTGTGTCAGACAGGGTGTAGATGAATGGTTCAGAGAACCGACAAGTTATAAAATTATAAAATAGACACATATGCAACATTTGGGTATCTTTATTGAGGAAACGTTTCGCCACACAGTGTGTGGCGAAACGTTTCCTCAATAAAGATACCCAAATGTTGCATATGTGTCTAATTTATAACTTGTCGGTTCTCTGAACCATTCATCTATAGACTGTCTCATAATGTTTAAAATGAGTCTGTATGTTAGACTGTCTCATAATGTTTGAAGTGAGTCTGTATGTTAGACTGTCTCATAATGTTTGGAATGAGTCTGTATGTTAGACTGTCTCATAATGTTTGAAGTGAGTCTGTATGTTAGACTGTCTCATAATGTTTGGAATGAGTCTGTATGTTAGACTGTCTCATAATGTTTGAAGTGAGTCTGTATGTTAGACTGTCTCATAATGTTTGAAGTGAGTCTGTATGTTAGACTGTCTCATAATGTTTGGAATGAGTCTGTATGTTAAACTGTCTCATAATGTTTGAAGTGAGTCTGTATGTTAGACTGTCTCATAATGTTTGGAATGAGTCTGTATGTTAGACTGTCTCATAATGTTTGAAGTGAGTCTGTATGTTAGACTGTCTCATAATGTTTGAAGTGAGTCTGTATGTTAGACTGTCTCATAATGTTTGGAATGAGTCTGTATGTTAGACTGTCTCATAATGTTTGAAGTGAGTCTGTATGTTAGACTGTCTCATAATGTTTGGAATGAGTCTGTATGTTAGACTGTCTCATAATGTTTGAAGTGAGTCTGTATGTTAGACTGTCTCATAATGTTTGAAGTGAGTCTGTATGTTAGACTGTCTCATAATGTTTGGAATGAGTCTGTATGTTAGACTGTCTCATAATGTTTGAAGTGAGTCTGTATGTTAGACTGTCTCATAATGTTTGAAGTGAGTCTCATATCAGCCTTATTTCTGACATGACAGAGATGTTAACCATAACACTGTGTCTTATGTTGCAGACGATACTAGAATTTGGACGAGAGTGTCATCCACTGAGCATACTGCAAATCCTCATTATGATACAAACCGGGTCTTCCAATGGGCCGCAGAAAACAATATGAAGTTCAATGAGAACAAATTTCAGTTACTCTGCCATAGAAAACTTGAGGGAATAAAAGACAGAGCGGACAATAGAGCAAAACAACTAATGCAGAGGATTTATGAGTGATAATGTCAACGATCACAACAGTGTCATTATCACAACTGCGAGGAATATGATAAGATGGATAATGAGAACCTTTAAAACAAGGGAAGCCAAGGCTATGATGATCTTTTTAAAGTCACTTGTTCTCTCTTAGCTGGAATTTTGCTGTACACTAACAGCCCCTTTCAAGTCAGTCGAAAATGCAGATCGGGAGAATAGGCAGAGAACTTTCACTGCTCGTATAAGAACAGTCAAGCACCTCAATTACTGGGACCGTTTGAAGTCCCTTCACCTGTACTCCTTGGAATGAAGGCGGGGAAGATACATCGTAATTTACACCTAGAGGGACTGGTCGCAAATGTTCACACAAAACTCACTCCCTTCGAAAGCAAAACACTGGGTAGACGGTGCAACGTCCCCCAATGAAAAGCAGTACACTAAGAGAAAACACAGTGAGTGTCAGGGGCCTAAGACCGTCCAACATACATTAAAGGGATTACCAATAGACCCCTGGCTGTCTTCAAGAGGGAACTGGACAGATACTGAAAGTCAGTACCAGACCAGCAGGGCTGAGGTTCGTATGTTGGAGAGCTTGCAACCAACAGTAACAGTCTGGTTGATCAGACCATGATCCACTGTGAGGCCTGGTCATGGACAGAGCCGTGGGGCGTTGACCCCCGGAACACCCTCCACGTAGATAACATTATCAGTGAGTATATTAAAGACCCTCTCATAATGTTTGTAATGGGTCTTGTGGTAGACTCTCATAATGTTTGTAATGGGTCTGTGTGGTAGACTCTCATAATGTTTTAATGGGTCTGGTGGTAGACTCTCATAATGTTTGTAATGGGTCTGTGTGGTAGACTCACATAATGTTTATAGTGGGTCTGTGTGGTAGACTCTCATAATGTTTGTAATGGGTCTGTGTGGTAGACTCTCATAATGTTTATAGTGGGTCTGTGTGGTAGACTCTCATAATGTTTGTAATGGGTCTGTGTGGTAGACTCACATAATGTTTATAGTGGGTCTGTGTGGTAGACTCTCATAATGTTTGTAATGGGTCTGTGTGGTAGACTCTCATAATGTTTGTAGTGGGTCTGTGTGGTAGACTCTCATAATGTTTGTAATGGGTCTGTGTGGTAGACTCACATAATGTTTGTAGTGGGTCTGTGTGGTAGACTCTCATAATGTTTGTAATGGGTCTGTGTGGTAGACTCTCATAATGTTTGTAATGGGTCTGTGTGGTAGACTCTCATAATGTTTGTAATGGGTCTGTGTGGTAGACTCACATAATGTTTGTAATGGGTCTGTGTGGTAGACTCTCATAATGTGTGTAATGGGTCTGTGTGGTAGACTCTCATAATGTTTGTAATGGGTCTGTGTGGTAGACTCTCATAATGTTTGTAATGGGTCTGTGTGGTAGACTCTCATAATGTTTGTAATGTGTCTGTGTGGTAGACTCACATAATGTTTGTAATGGGTCTTGTGGTAGACTCATATAATGTTTGTAATGGGTCTGTGTGGTAGACTCACATAATGTTTGTAGTGGGTCTGTGTGGTAGACTCTCATAATGTTTGTAATGGGTCTATGTGGTAGACTCTCATTATGGTTGTAATGTGTCTGTGTGGTAGACTCACATAATGTTTGTAATGGGTCTGTGGTAGACTCTCATTATGGTTGTAATGTCTGTGTGGTAGACTCACATAATGTTTGTAATGGGTCTGTGTGGTAGACTCTCATAATGTTTGTAATGGGTCTGTGTGGTAGACTCACATAATGTTTGTAATGTGTCTGTGTGGTAGACTCTCATAATGTTTGTAATGGGTCTGTGTGGTAGACTCACATAATGTTTGTAATGTGTCTGTGTGGTAGACTCTCATAATGTTTGTAATGTGTCTGTGTGGTAGACTCTCATAATGTTTGTAATGGGTCTGTGTGGTAGACTCACATAATGTTTGTAGTGGGTCTGTGTGGTAGACTCTCATAATGTTTGTAATGGGTCTGTGTGGTAGACTCTCATAATGTTTGTAATGTGTATGTGTGGTAGACTCTCATAATGTTTGTAATGGGTCTGTGTGGTAGACTCACATAATGTTTGTAATGTGTCTGTGTGGTAGACTCTCATAATGTTTGTAATGGGTCTGTGTGGTAGACTCACATAATGTTTGTAATGTGTCTGTGTGGTAGACTCACATAATGTTTGTAGTGGGTCTGTGTGGTAGACTCTCATAATGTTTGTAATGGGTCTGTGTGGTAGACTCCATAATGTTTGTAGTGGGTCTGTGTGGTAGACTCTCATAATGTTTGTAATGGGTCTGTGTGGTAGACTCTCATAATGTTTGTAATGGGTCTGTGTGGTAGACTCACATAATGTTTGTAATGTGTCTGTGTGGTAGACTCTCATAATGTTTGTAATGGGTCTGTGTGGTAGACTCACATAATGTTTGTAATGGGTCTGTGTGGTAGACTCACATAATGTTTGTAATGGGTCTGTGTGGTAGACTCACATAATGTTTGTAATGGGTCTGTGTGGTAGACTCTCATAATGTTTGTAATGGGTCTGTGTGGTAGACTCACATAATGTTTGTAATGGGTCTGTGTGGTAGACTCACATAATGTTTGTAATGGGTCTGTGTGGTTGAAGTTAGAATCAATGAGGTTTCTTCTATAGATGAAGATGAGGAGACACAAGTTACATTTTTTTTTTTCAAAATATACACACTGAAATATAAACCCTGAAATATACACCCTGAAATATACACACTGAAATATACACACTGAAATATACACCCTGAAATATACACACTGAAATATACACACTGAAATATACACACTGAAATATACACACTGAAATATGCCCACTGAAATATACACACTGAAATATACACACTGAAATATACACACTGAAATATACACCCCGAAATATACACACTGAAATATACACACTGAAATATGCCCACTGACATCAGTGCTGACGAGCGTGAGAGACGCACAAGCCTTCAGAATATACCCAGTGAAAAGCAAAAAGTGTACTCAGTTAACCCCGGAGATGATATACATGAAGGAACAAGACCATCTCCTGAAGAAAGTACCTGATCAACCAGTTGTAGTGATTACGTTGAACTGCAGGCAGCTAGCACCAACAGCCCTACTGATCAGGCTGTCAGGTGTTAAGTCTCAAGGGCTTCACTGTATTTACATCTGATTAAAGCAAGAGCGTATCGCTCAATCATTTAGGTTAAATACCACTACATTTACCTTTGATGAGTTTCGAGAGTTTTTTATTCCCGGAGGCCGGCCCTTGACCAGGCTCACTGGTGGTGGATACTAACTGGAGAGGTGATCCATGGCTAAAGCCTACCCTTGGGTAGATGTCAGGGCCCCAACCCTTCTATTTTATCATCACTAACATAATAATATATATATATATATATATATATATATATATATATATATATATATATATATATATATATATATATAGGTTGTAGCACAACCACCCAGGGAAGCATACCCTCCTGTCAAGTGGTGAGAAACAGAAACGGGAACTATTTTACATGATGGTAGGATTGCTGGTGTCTTTTTCTGTCTCATAAACACGCTGGATAACAGGTATATCTAGCTACTCTACTTACACTTTAGGTCACACTACACGGCATGTACATGCATATATACATACACACATCTAGGTTTTTCTTCTTTTTCTTAATAGCTCTTGTTCTTCTTTATTTTCCCCTATTTTCCATGGGGAAGTAGAAAAAAATCTTTCCTCCGTAAGCCATGCGTGTCGTATGAGGCGACTAAAATGCCGGAGCAATGGGCTAGTAACCCTTCTCCTGTATACCTTACTAAAAAGAAGAAGAAAACTTTATAAACTTGAAAGCTTGAATGTGCGTGGATGTAGTGCTGATGATAAGAAAGAGATGATTGCTGATGTTATGAATGAAAAGAAGTTGGATGTCCTGACCTAAGCGGGAAAAAAAGCTGAAGGGGTAGGCGAGTTTCAGTGGGGAGAAATAAATGGGATTAAGTCCGGGTATCTGAGAGAGTTAGAGCTAAGGAAGGGGTAGTTAGAGCTCAGTTATGGAAGGAGAAGAGGGAATATAAATGTGTAAATTCAAGGATTATGTGGATTAAAATAAGGGTCGGATGGAAAAAAGGGTCTTAAAATTTAGCAT
>WNWK01024990.1:0-29012 GCA_009830355.1 Cherax destructor
GGGGGTAGCAGGATGCAGGGGGTCCCTTTTTGGGGGGGTAGCAGGCGCAGAGAGGAGCAGGCATGCGGGGTTAAACAGGCATGCGGGGAAATTGCAGGGGGGTTTTTGGGGCGGGGGGGGCCCCGGCATGCAGGGGAGGAGCGGGGGGAGCGGGCTGGGAGGTAGGGCATGCAGGGAGGGGAAGGGCAGGCAGGGAGTCCCGACCCCGGGGTTTTTAAAAAACAAAAAGAGAGTTTTTCCCTTTTAAAATCCCGGGGGGGTTCCCTTCCAAACACTAACCCCCCTTTCATCCAGAAGCCAATTTTTTTTAAAAAATATGTAAAATTGTTTTAAAAATTTTTTAATTTTTTTTTTTTTAAAACCCCTTTTTCTAAAAAGGGTTAATTGAACTTACTTTAAATTTTTTTTTTTGGGGAATATTATTTGGTTTAAAAGGGGATTTTCTTTTTAAGGGAAGGGGAAAAAACAGGGGGTTAAACCAAGGGCCTTTCGCCCAAAAATTTGGTGGGGGGGTTTGCAAATAAGGGGAAACCCCGGGGTTTGGGGGGACCCCCCAAACCCGTGTGAAAAGGGGGCATTAAGCCTTTTTGTGAATTTTAAGGGGGAATTGGGAGAAATCATGGGGAATGGGGCGGGGAAGCTTCCTTTTCCTACTGCCCAAACCCCCCAACCCCCCCCCAGGATTGAGGGGGGGCCAGGTTTTTGGGGGGGCAACCAAGTAAAACCATCATCCTGGGGGGAGAATAACCGTGTCTCCAGCAGGACATCAAAACGAGGGGGAACAAAAACCCAAAAAGGTGACCCCCACCCACAGTTAAGAAACCTTTCTATTTTGGGGGGCTGATACTGGCCAGTTAGGTATGTTATACGTAAAAATACAGGTATTGGGGGGTGTAAATGATCCCCCAAAAGACTTCAAAAATTTAAAAGGGGGTGGTCAAACCCCTTTTGTGTGTACTCTTTCCCCCCTTTTTAATAAACCTTTTTACATATACAGCCCACAAGGGGGATAAAAGTAAAAATGGGCCCTTAATTTTTCTGGCCCGGGGTAGTTTTTCCCGGGTGGTGGGATATGGGGAAACACTACGGGGGAAGGGGTTGGTTTTCCCCCCCCCGGGGAATTTTTGGGCAAATGGGCCCTCCTTTATTTTTTGGGAAAGGGGTTGGGGGGCCCCTTTTTAAGGAATTTAAAACCCCCCCAAAACAAAATTTTATAAGAAAAATTCTTTCCCCGAAGCCGCCTTTCCCCTTAGGGGCAATTTTTCCCCCAAGAAAAAAGCCGGGGTTTGGGCCACACCCCCCAAAAATTGGGCTTCCGGGTTGCCAAAATTTTTTTTTTGGGAAAATTTAGGGGGTGTTCGTAACTGGGGGCCACTGTGTGTGGGATATCGGAGGAAACATCGGGGGGAGTGGTTCGGTTTTCCCACCGCCTGGGGTAATCGGTAAAAATGTTGAGGGGCAACCCCTTGGGGAAAATTTTTGTATTTTTGGGTAGGCCCATACAGGAAACCAAAATTTTCCCCCAGACAACAGGGACCCCGAGAAGTAAAAATTTCCCCTTCCCCGAAGCCTGCTCATTTTCATTCCCCGGGAATTTACCCCCAAGAAATAATGAATAGATTAGTCCATTTCAGCCCCCCAAAAAAACACTTACAAAAGCACTTACAATATTTTGCTTCATTTGTACGTTTCCGGGGTTTTTGAACTGGGGTTTTTTGTATTAGAATCAGCCCCAAAAAACTTCCCAAAAAATTGGTGTTTTCCCCGGAAAAGGGGGTGGGACAAGTGTTATAAAAGGGGATAAAAGGTTGATGGGTAGGCTTCTGGATGTGATGTTTATTGGGGGCCCCAAAAATATATCAGATCAACTTTTTTTTTAAATTTGGGTACAGTGGGGTAAAAGGGGGGCAAGGGGGAAAATGACAGAGGGGAGAGAAAGTATGCGCGAGTTGATGTGCACGGGGGAGCTCACCTATTTGTGGTTTTAGGGGGTTAGTCACAGTTCTTAAAAGGGGCCCCCCCTGGAAAATATTTTTTTGGGGTTTCCCCGGGGTTTTTCCATATGCTGTTTTTTATGATAATTATGTAAAAGAATTTTTTATACCCCAATAAACTTACCCCCCGACCCCCTTTTTGCTTTTGGGGGCCCAGGTCCCCTCCCCTTTTAAAGTAAGTAAGTTTTTTTCCCCGGGTTGCCAAAACAGTTACATTGATTATCATCATAACGCTTGTGGAAAAACCTAAAACCCCCAAAAATCGGGAAAAATGACTTTTTATATTTCCATTGGGGGCCCTTTAAAGTTTTTTTACTTTTAAAGGAGATAATATCTTATTATTATACTATAAAGGAAAAAACTAGGAATAAGGTAAAATGAGTTTATTTACATTTACATGTGTTTAAAAAATAAAAAAATTTTTTCCTTTTCCTTTTTTTGTTTAAATTCATTAGGACCTTTTTTGGGTCTTTTTTGGGGAATGGGTTAAAACTATGACTGGTTTGACATGTGGGAGTCTGTTCCATTCCTTTTTTCTGTAAAAAAGGGGGTTTTAAGCCCGGGGCCCCCCCCTTAAAAGGTTAAACCTTTTCCCCCCCAGTATACTTAAAAATTGCTTTGGGTTCCCCTTGAAAAAAATTTGGAGCAAGATATTCTGAACACTGAGAATTTTATAAAACGTTCAACCTAAGTTTTTTTACCTGTTTTCAATATTAAAAAAAATCCAAGTGTTTTAATTCACCCTGGGCCCACGTTTTTTGGCCCCCGGCCCGGGGTGAATTTTTACCTTTTTTCCCGGGAATTTAAAATTTTTCTTTCATTTTTTTAAAAAAAATTTTGGATCCTGCCCCCACTACATCACTCTTCATATTGTTCCCCTTATTAAAAAACTCTATTTTTTAAAACTTCCTAAAACCCCCCCGATTCATCTGAGTCTTCAATTAATTGTGATCCTTGATGCTGTGTCCCATCTGGGGAACATCCTGTCCCGTCCTTTTTGTAATTTTCCCTCAGTATCTTATATGTTGTTATCATCCCCCCCCATTTCTCCTCCCCTCCATGTCTGGGGTTGTTTCCCCTTTTAATTTCTCCTCAGGGGCCCCCCCTTACCCCCGGGACTAGTCTTTTGGGGAAACCCTTTTTCCCCCTTTCCCCCGAGCCCACGTGTTGGGGCAGGTGGGGTTCCAAACCCCGGGCAACTCCAGTAGGGGCCCAAAACGTACCAGAACAGGGCCCCTGAACGATTCTTTTTTTAAGATTTCGGAATGTTTTTTCTTAGGTTTGCTGGCCCCATATTTTAAAAAGTTTTTGGGTTTTGGGGGCCTTTTCAATGTTCCTGGTGTTATACCCCCCCAAGTTTTTTTCCTTTTTGATTGGGTTTTTTGCAGTCTCTGGCCCCTTAGGCTGTACTCCGTGGGGCGGTCTTCTTTCCCTTTCCCCCATTTCATGACTTTGCATTGGGGTGGGGTTGAATTAAAATTGGGGACCAGGCTTGTCCCCTCCCCCAGACCTTTTGTTTTTCTGCCTGGTCCGTCCGATTGAATTCTTCTAACAACTTCACATCATTAAACCCCAGGACATTTGGGGAGTCTATTCCTTCTGTCATGTCGTTCACAAATACCAGAAACAGCACTGGTCCCAGGTTGACCCCTGGGAAACCCCCCCGCTGTCACCGGCGCCCACTCTGCCCCCTCGCCACGTACCATGAGTCGCCCTGTTTCCCCGGGACAGGTATTCCCTAATCCATTGAGTGCGTTTTTTCTTGCCTGGTCCTCCATTTTTGCACTAATTTTTGGGGAACTGTGAAAAATGCCTTCTTACAACCAAAAGAATACCCAACCCCCCCCCCCTTTTTTCTTTGTCTTTTCTGCCCCCCTTGGAATTCCAGTAGGTTTGTGACACAGGTTTCCCCCATCCCTGAAACCATTTTTCTTGTGTTTTTTTCCTTTCTTTTCCAACCACTCTTCTTCTGACTATCTTCTCCATGCCTTTTTAACATACTTTTTAGTGACACTGATCTGTAGTTTAGTGCTACGTTCCTGTCCCTTTTTTTAAAAATTGGGAACTACATTTGCTGTCTTCCATACCTCCGGTATTTCCCCTTTTAAGATTTTTAAAAGATCGTTGTTAGGGATACACAGGGGCCCCTCTGCTCCCTCTCCAGGCCCCATGGAGATTTTACCGGGCCCCCCCATCCCTTTTTGGAGGTATCTAGCTCTTTTAGAGCCCCTTCACTTCCTCCTCAGTTGTTTTATTGTCCCCCAGCACTTGATGGTACCCTACCTCTCCCCTTTTTGGGGCCCCCTTCTATCTCCTCTTAACATTTCTTTGAATCTCTTGTTGAGCTCCTAAAAACTTCACGGTCTTTTTTTGTGCCCCCCCTCCTACCTTCCTCAGCCTGATCCCGGCCCCTTTTGACTGTTGTTCCCTTTTGATGTGGCTGTACAGCAGCTTTGGGTCAGATTTGGCTTTCCGCTGCTATGTCATTCTCGTACTGTCTTTGGGCCTCCCTTCATCTGTATATTCCTTTCTGGCTCTACGACTGCTCCCTTTTGGGGGGTTTTTTCCTTTTCTGTCCCTTCCATTCCTTTCACACTTGGTTTTGGTTCCCCCGCACCTTTGAAAACCCGGGGCCCCTCCTGTTTTTGTTTTTCCCCCGTTCCCTTTTTGGGGGGGCCCCTCCTCAGTTCCTTTTTCAAATTGTTGCCCAAAATTCCATCATCTCGTCTACTGACTTCCCTGCCATCTTTTGCCCCCTAACCCGGGGGGGTTCCCCCCAAAAACCCCCATAGTCACCTTTCTTGTAGTTTGGCTTCATTCGTGCAGCCCTTCCTTTCCCCCCCCACTTGTAACTCTACTATGTTTTAAAAATTGAACCTTTTATCATTTTGGGGGCCCAGGGGGGGCCCCCCAAATTTTTGACACTCGGGGGGGAATTTTTAGGTCCAGTCTCGCGGGGCGTCCTCTCCTCTCTCTCTGGTAGTGCCCCCACGTGTTGGTACATGAGATTTTTCCCGTCCCCCCCCCCAGCATCTTACCCCCCCACTTTTTGGGCCCCCCTGGGGTCTAAGCCCCCCAAAACAATTTCCTTATGGTTAAAATCACTCATGATCAGTAGCCCCTGCTCACATGAGCCCTTTGGGGGCCCCTTCTGCCAGTGTGAAAAAGGGTGTTTTCCCCCATCATCTTTTTTGGGCCCCCCTTTTGTTCGGGGGGTGGGTTATACATCACTGCAATTACCACCTTGGGACCCCGGGGTGACATCCCTACTATGTAATCCCCAGCTTCTCTGTCCCCTCTCTCCAGCTCATAAAAAAACCCACGGTTTTTATCAGCAGTCCCCTCCTCCACCCCCCCTTTCCCCCCTGTCTTTCCTCGGGTCTGGTACCCCCCTTTGGGAAAAATGGCATCTTTATCATCCTGTGAGCTTGGTTTCTGTGAGAGTTTTTATGCCCCCGTGATGCCTTTTTGACTCTTTGTGCCACTCCTCCCACTTATTTGTTTTCCCCTCAGCTTTTTCCATCCTTCAATTTCCCCTCAAAAATTTTTTTTGGGGGGGCTGTGAGGGGGGGGGCCCCGTGTACTGGGATTTTTATAGTGGGTGTTTGGTGGGGGCTGGGGAAATGGGGGTTGTAGTTTGTGTTGGGATAGTGTTTTGGGGTTTTTGGGTTTTTGGGTGGTTCCTGTGTGCTTGTTTTTGTTGCTCTCCCCCGCTCTGGTTGTCCTCCCCGATTCTGTCCTTGTCTCTCCTCCTCGCTCCTTTCTCCTTTTTTCCCCCCCACTTGGGTTTTTTTTGGGTTCTGTCCCGGGGAAACCCTCCTTATTCTTCCATTTTTAAAGGTTTCTCTTGAAGGGGTTTTGTCCCCCTCTTTTTTCCCAAGAAAAAAGTTGAAGCGGGGGTTTTCCCCCCTTTAGTACCCCCCTTTCTGAAAATTTTAAAACCCAGAATGTCTTCCCCTTAATTTTTTGAGATGCTCTCAACCCCCCTTTTTTTCTGCCTGCTGTCTTTCAGGGGTGTTTTTTCCCCCCTTTCCCTTTAGCCCATGAAAAAAATCCTTTTTCCCCTCCTCCCCCCATTGCCTTTCCCCCCGCGGGGCAGGTTCCCCTTTCTCCCTTTTTTTTTCCGTCACTCTTGGGGGGAAAATTTTTTCTCTGCATTTTTCCCCATTTCCTCTCCACCTGCCCCCTTCTCACCCTTTGGCCCCCTTTTGGCCCTGCTTGGGGGCAGATAAGGGGGCCTGGAAATTTTTTCTCCTTTCCCCCGATGGGCCCCCTTATGCTGTGTCTTTACTTCCCAAAACCCCCCTAATTTTTTCAGCCTGTTTTTCCTTTTTTTTAGGCCCCATCCTGGCTACTGCATCTTTATTGTGACTCCCAATTCTTCTTTCTCCTTCTCCCTTTTCCAGTTTCGAAAGCTCTTCTCCATTTTTGCAAAAATTTGTTTCTCCCCTCTCATTCCATCCTTTCCCCGCTCTTCCATCCTTTTTTTACCAGAGCCATTTTTCCCCAAAATCCCTTTTTGGGTCCCTACCTTTTTTTTTGGGGGTAAAAAGGAAGGGGGGTAGAAAAAAGAGGGGATTTAGGGGGACTAAAAAGGGAAACAGATAGAGAGGGGGGGAGAGAGAGGTTTTGGGGGGCTAGAGGGTGAAGGGGGGGGAAGGGGGAAGGAAAAAGCGGGGGTGGGGGGAGAGAGGTTTTTTGGGGCTGAAGGGGGGGAAAAGGGAGGAAAAGGAGATAAGAAGGGAGGGAGAGATGGGGGGGGGGGAGATGGGGAGAGGGTTTGGGGGGAGAGAGAGGATTTGGGGACAGGGGGAAAGGGGGGGGGGGAAGGGGGAGGAGAGATTGCGAGATGGGGGGAGAGGGGAAATTGGGGGCCGGGGGAAGGGGGGGGGGGAAGAAAAAGAGATAAGAAGAGAGGGGGAGATGGGGGGGGAGGGGGAGCTGGGGACAGAGGGAGAGAGGATGGAGAGAGGGGAGAGGGAGAAGAGATGGGAGACAAAAGATGGGGAAAGGGGGAAATTTGGGGGGGGGGAAAAATGGGGATATAGTGTTAGGGAAGAGATTGAATTTTTAGGGGTGAGGGAGGTGTAAGAGAGGGGGGGGAGTGTGGGGGGGGGGATAAAATAGTCGGGGGGAAATAGTCGGGGGGAAGGGGGTGCGAGGAGAGGGGAAAGGTGGTGAGGGTGGGGAAAATGGGGGGTGGAAGAGCGGAAAGGTCTGGGAGGGGAAAAGGGGGGGGGAGGGAGAGGGGGATGAAAGGGGGAGGCGATGGAGGAGGGGAAAGGGGGAAATGTTTTCCCCCTGAGGTTTTTTCCTTGTTATGTCCCATTATGCCGTTGCAACCCTTTTGGTTTTTTCCTTTTTTACCTTTTTTTTTGCTTAAATTTTTATCAGTTGAATTATTATTTAATGTTTTAAATTTTTTTGTTGGGGGGGTATATGGTTTTAAAGGGGGAGAGAGGGGGGCCCCAGCTTTCCCCCAAGGTGGGGGGGAAACCCTTTGGGTGTTTGATGCCCCATCTTTTTGTGTCCCAGAAAATACCCCCCGTTCTATTTACTAATACTTTATTTATATTTACTTTTTTTTAACTAATAAAATCCAAAAAATGATCTCTCCCCCTCCAGTGCCTGAACCCGGGGTGTGTGTGGTGTTTGATGTCCTCACCGGGGTTTTCCCACATTCATCAATCCCCTTCCTTCCAACCTTTTAAATTTTTTTTATCATCCAATTAATTTTCTGGCAGGAGTGAGTGACCCCCTTGCTACCAGTGTCAGAGACCAGTACTTTGACACAAAAAAGCAACCAAAAAGGCAGTGGGGTTTCTGTCTTCAGTGGGGGGACAAGTTGGTTTTTTTTGCCTCCTTGTTGTCATACTGCATTGACCTCTGCCCTTTTTTCCCCAAACCTTCACCCATGGGGAAATATTCCCCTTTTTTTCCTCCACCCCGCCTCAAAAAATTTTCACTTTTTGTAAATTACTTCCCCTTTTTTTTTTTGGGGGTTACACTTATTTATAATGAAACCCCAACCGGGGATGATGTCTGCCAGGGGGGCCTACTGCCTGCCACCTTCCTTTTTATATTTTTTTTTTTTCTTTTCTTCGTTTTTTTTTTCTTAATCCTTCACGAAGGGACCCCATTTGCCGGTTAACCCCAACCCTCTTAACTCTTGAACCCCTTATTTTGGCCAAAAGGGGTTATTAAAAGGGTACCCGGGGTTTAAAATATTTTTTTCCCCAGAATGCTGTTCCCCAATGCCATTCCCCAAAGAATTTATCCCCAAAAGGAAAAATTGAACAAGACTAGTCCTTTTAGACCCCCAAAAATACACCCAAAAAAATTTTAAAAAAAAATTAAATAAAAAGGGGGAGTTTGGGGGGAACGTTAATAATTTTCCACTTTTTAAAGTGGCAACAGTGCCTGCTAGGCCTCAAACATTTAATTTTCAAATTTTTTTGGGGTTTCAGGCTTCATTTCCTTTTTAACCTCACTTTTTGGGGTTCACCCTGTCACCCCTCCTTCTAGGAGCTAATGCATGCCCAAAAAAATAAGATTCTCATTTGGTCCCACTACCTCAACCCCTTTGGATGTGTGTGTGTGTGTACCCCACCTTTTGGGGACTCACCTATTTGTGTTCGGGGCCCCCGGGTCAAGCTCCTGGCCCCGCCCCCTTTCCTTTTTTCTACTAGGTCCTCTCCCCCCGCCCCCTGAGCTTTATCAAACCTAGTCTTAAAACTATGTAGGGTTTTTCCCCCCATTTTAAAATTTCCAAATTCCCCCTTTCCCCTGACAACTCATGCCCAAAAAATTTTTTTTAAACCCTTTTTTACTAAAAGGGTCTTAAAACCCCCAATTTAAACCCCTTTTTTTTTTCCCCCTCGGGGAAATCTTGTCTCTTCCCCCTTTCTATTCCTCCGTATTTTTTTAAATTTTTTCCCCTTCCCCCCAACCCTCCTGTCCTCTAGTGTCCCGGGGCCCCTTTCCCAACCTTTTTTGAGGACCCCCGGGCCCGGGGCAGTCTTGCTAAAAACCTTTTTCACTTTTTTCTTGACGTGCTTGACCAGGGGGGGTTTTTCCAAACGGTGCTGCATACCCCAAAGGGCCGGGCGTTTTTTCTACAGATGTGTGTGTGTGTGGGGGTGTGTGTGTGTGTGTGTACTCACTCACCGGGGTTTGGTTGGGGGGGTCGGCCCCCGGCCCCCCCTCTTCATGGCCGCTACTGGGTCCCCCGCGCCATGAGCTTTATCATCCCCTCTTTAAATTTGGATAGAGCCTGCCTCCCTAACTTTTCCCTTTTAAACTATTCCATTCCCCCCGACAACTCTGTGACTGAAAAATACCTTCCTAACATCTCTGTGGGTGTGGGTGGGGGGGGGTGGGGGGGTGGGGGGTGGGGTGTGTGGGGGTGGGGGGGGGGGGGTGTGGGGGGTGTGTGTGTGTGTTTGTTGTGTTGGGGGTTGATTTATCCCCCTGGGTTTTGGGGTTTTAGTATTGTGTGGAAATTCCGACTTACATTTTAAACCCCGGAAGGGCTTTTTTTAAAGCTTAAAATTAAACGAATCAATTTTCCCATAAAAAAGGGGAAAAAAATCCCCCCCAAGTTTTCCAAAAGTAGTTAAAAAAATTTTTTTAAAATTTTTTGGACTTAAAAATTCATAATTGAATAAAGAATACATAAATACATGCAAATTTTTTAAAAAACATGTCATTACATTTTTGAAGAGTTGGTTGTGGAGGACGGGGGGGGGGAGAAGGTGGAGTAGTATGCTAGTTTTGGGGAAGGGGAACCTTTTCCATTAACACTGGGGGGAAAGTTCTTTTTTGGGTTTTTTCCTTTTTTTTTTCTTTGAATGCCACGGGGCCAAAAGGGGGGAAAGTCACTAGCCCTTTTTTCTAACAAAAAATTTTTCCCGGGGGAGATCTGTGTCGGGCATTCTTTAACTTTCCGAAATGACACCCCTGTGTCTTGGCGGTTTTGCCACCGGGGCCTGCAACAGCAGGTTTTTGGGTGATATTCATCCATAAATGCTTGCACATCACCATTTGGGAAAAGATCCCCCTAATCCTTTTAAGAAACCCCATTTTTTTCCCCTTTTTTTCCCCTCCCCTCCTTTCTAAAACCTTTTTGCCCCTCTTGTTCCAGTTGTTTTTAAGGGCCCTTTCAGATTTTGGGGGTTAGCTCTTCCTTGTGTTTTTCCCCCCCAACTTTCCCCCATCGTCACCACTCCCCAACCCCCCAAAACTTCCCAATTTTTAATTTTCCAAAACAGGCCCAGGCTCAGGCTCAGGGTTCTAAAAGGGTCACCCCAAAAAACCTTTTAAAACCCCCTTTTGGCACAGTCTGGCCACAATTTTCTCCAGGCAGGGGCCCCAAAACCCCAGTCACTCCCCAAGCCTTCCCCAAAAGGGGAAAAATGAAAAAAAATGGAAATTTTTTTCCAAAATTCTCTTGGGGGTTTTGTTCATGTCTGGGGCAAATCAAAGATTTTTAAACATTGTTTGGGATAGATTTTTTTAAAATTAAAAACCTGTTTTGGGCCATGGGCTGGGGAAAAATTTTTTAGGGGAAAAAAACTTCACTTTGATGAATTTAAACTCCCCCCAAAATTTTCTCTAAAAATTTGGGGGGGAGGGGAAAGGGGATTGTCCATTATCGGGGGGCATTAAGGGAAAAATTTTTGCCCCAAAAAGGGGTATTTCCCTGGGGCCCCTTTTAACCAAAATAAGAAAATGTCCTTTGATTGGGGCCTTTTTTTTGATTCACATCACACACAAGTTAGACTTGCTGACACCGCATCTGCCAAACAGGGATTTTTTAAAAAAAACACCAGTGGTTCACTTTGCAAAAAAAACCCCCGGGTTGGCCCCAGCATCAAAGTTAGCCTGCCCTTTTTAAAAGGGAACTTAAAATTCCCCTGCCTTTTCCTCCTAGTAAAAAGGGGGCCTGTTGGGCATTTTCTTCCAAAACGGCCTGTTTTTTCACAATTAAACACTTGTTTGGGGGGGGTTTTTTAGCCTCTAGGCTTTTTGGGAAATTAGGAAAAAATTTTTGCCGCACTTTTTCACAACTGGGGCCCCCCCCATGCCCCCCCAACCTTTTTTATCCAAAATTTTTTCTTTAAAAATTTGAAAAAACCGCCTCTGCTGGCTTTTAAATTTTTCACTTCAGCACTGTTTTAGGCATTTTCTTAAGGAGATCATCATGCAACTGCCTTGTTTTTTTTAAATTATTTTCCCCGAAATCCCCTTCTTTGTTTTTTGGTCCCAAAACCCAAAAAACCTTTCCACATTTTCCCCTTTGGTCTCTGTTTTGTGATCACAGATGCAACCCCTTCCCCAGCTTCCTTTTTTTTTTCCGAAAAATTTTTTATCCCTTGGGGAGCGATGGTAGAATAGGGTTTTTTCCCTACAGCCTGGCTAGCTCCCCAATACAAAACCCCCTTTTTTTTTTTCTATTATCTCCTTCTTCCTTCTATCGTTTCAATATTTCTGTTACTCTTTTTTCCCGGCAGCACTAGGATCTTTCCTTGGGGCCCCTGGCTTTTTGGGAAATTTTCCCCAACACTAAAAACAAGGGGGTGGAATAATGACAATATACTGGTATGAATGCGGGGTGGGGTGGGGGGGCGCCTCCCCCTTTAAAAAATAGCACGGGCCTTGGGGCGCCAGTTTGGGGGAAAACGGCCCCGGTGGGGGACGAATGTCGGTAAACGAAAAACATCGTAAGTCAAAAAATTTTTTTTTCGTTAAAAATGGGTTTAAACCAAAAAAACGTAAATAGCACGTAACCCGGGGTTCCACTGTATTTTGATTGTGTGTGTACTCACCATTTGTGGTTCGGGGGGGGAGCCCCGGGGGTCCGGGCCCCCAAATTTTTCCCAAAAGCTCTAGGTTTTTCTTTCCCCCCCATGAGCTTTTTTAAACCCCTTTAAAAAATATGAGGGTTTCCCCGCCACCACTACTCTTTTGGCCCTTCCACTTCCTGACCCCCTTTGACGGGGAATGTTTTCACCCCCTTTACTAAAAGGGTCTTCCCTTCCAAGGGCCCCCTTTTTTTCCCCGTGTCCCCCTCAGGAACTCTTTTTCTCTGTCCACCTTATCTTTTCCCCGCAGTTTTTTTTTTCATTATCATTCTCCCTAACCCTCCAGTCCTCTAGTGCTCGGGCCCCCAAATTTCCCCCAACCCAGGGGGAAAACCTTAGCTCGGGGCTAGTCTTGTTGAAAACCCTTTTTTCACTTTTTTAACCCCGCCCTGGGGACCAGGGGGGTTTCCCAAAAAGGTGCTGCTCCCAGTTGGGCCCCGGGCGTATGGTGTACAGAGTCTTAAAGGGTTTTTTTGGGAAAGGTTTGGGAAGCTATTTTTTGGTTTCCCATAAAACCCCCGTGAAAACTGATTGATGTGGGGCCTAGGATGTGCGGTTTATACTCCCCCCAAGATTTTTTCCCTTGGGGGGTTTGGTTTTGGGCCCCCTTTATTTGTCCGGTCTTCTTCCCTTTTTCCCCTTTTTTGGGGGTAAAACAAAAAATTTCGGGGCCAGGCTTTAGCCGTCAGGTCTTTTTATCTGCCTGTCCTCCGTTAATTCTTCTCATTACTCATCATCTGCAAACAGGGAACTTTGAGTCTATCCTTCCGTTATGTTTCAAAAACCAAAACAGAGGTCCGGACTGACCCTTGGAACCCCCTCCACGGGCCCTGACACTCCCATCCAACTCTTTTGCCCCCTGCGTATTCTTATCCATTAGTGCCTTTCCGTTCTTCCTGTCCCCAGCTTTTTGCATTAACCCTTTGGGAACTGTGTAAAAACCCTTCATCCAAAAAATGCTTTACCACCCCCCTTTGCCCACCTGTTACCTTTTCCCTAAACTCCCCGGGTTTTACACAGGGGTTTTTCCTTCCCGAAAAGTGTGGGTGTTTGCTTTTTTTCAGGTGCCCCACCCCCCTTTCCCCCTGATATCTTCTCCATGACCCCTTTTTGAGGAAAGGTCTGTAGTTTTGCCTTCTGTCTCCTTTTTAAAAAGGGACTACATTTCTCTTCCCCCCCGGTAGTTGCCCGTTTCAAGGTGTTAAAATTTTTGTTTGGCCCTAACTCTCTCTCCTTTTAAGGCCCAGGGAAATGTTTCGCCCCCCCCCGAGGACAGCCTCCTTTTCACCTCCTCCTCTTTTTTGTATTTCCAGCACTTGTTGGTTCCCCCTTTCTTTCCCCGAGCTTTCTTCTCCTCTGTAAAATTTTTTAACTCATGTTGAGCTCCTCACATATTTTGGTCGCTTATGAACTCCCACCTTCCTTCCTCAGCCTGATTACCGGGGGCCTTTTACTGTTTTTTTCCTCCTGATGTGGCTGTACAACAGCTTTGGTTCGGGGCTTGATTTTTTACTTTTACTTTTTGCTGAGCCTCACTTTTTCCCTTTCATTTTTCTTTCTGGCTTCCAAACCTTTTTTCCCCTTCCTTTTTTCTTTTTGTACTTTTTCCTTTCAGTGCACTTTTTTTGGCCCCCCCTACATTTTGGGGAAACCCAAAGGGCTGCTTCGGGGGTTTGGTTCTTCTTTTTTCCTTTTTGGGGGCAAACCTCTCCCCCGCCTTTTTCATTTTGGGTTTTCACATATTCCATCTTTTTTTCTGGTTTTCCTCCCCCTTTCTCTCTCCCACTGAACATCTTGTGGAAAAATTCCCATGCCTTGAAAAACCCCTTTTTTATTTCCCCTTTCCCCCTTCCTTTCCCCGCCCCCTCCACTTGCAGTAACCCATATAATAAAAAGAAACCAAATTCCCTAGCCCCAAGGGGGGCCCCTTTTATACATGATACCCCGATAACCGAACTATAAGGGGGAATATTTTGGCCCCGTTTTCGGGGGTCATCATCACCTCTCTCTGGTAGTTTCCCCAACATGTTTAAATGGGGGTTTTCCCCGTCCCATCCATCATCTTTTTCCATGTTCCCCGGCCCCCCATGGGGCCCCGGTTTTCCCCGGGAATTTCCCCTTTTTGAAATCACCCATAACTAGTAACTTTGCTCTCCCCATGTGGGCTCTTCCGGGGCCCCTCGGCTAGTGTTTTTCCATTGCTCTGTTGCTTTTCAGTTTTTTTTCTTGACCTTCCTCCCCGTTCTGTGGTGGGTTGTAAAATTAAAACAATTACCATTTTGGCACTCAGACGGGTTTTCCCCTTTTCCCATTCCATCCATTCCTTCCATTTCCCCAAATCCCCCCCCCCCGGAAAAAGCAGTGCAACTCCTCCTCCCCCTCTGCTCCCCCTTTTTTCCCCGGGGTTTTTTTAAAGGGTGGAAAAATTGCATCTGTTATCACCCCGGTCAGTTTGGGGTTTTGTGAGTGCTATTTTTTTTTGGGGGGTGCCCCCTTTTTTCTTTCATGCCACCCATTTATTTTTTCCATCTCATTTGTATAAAACCCAATTTTTCCAAAAAACCCCTAGTCAAAAGGGGCCCAAAAAAATGTGAGACCTAATGAGGAACTATGGGGGGTTGGTGGAAGGTGGGGTTTGTAATGAGGGGGGAAAATTGGGATGGCATGTTTTTTTGGGGTTGATTGTTTGGTCATTTGGGGTTTTTCCCCGGTTGGGGGCATCTGGGTGATTGTATTTGGGTTTCCCCTCCTGAGCCCGGGTTCCCCCGTCCATTTTCTTTCCTCCTTTTTTTCCCCCGTACCCCCTCTTTCAGTTTCTGTTTTCTTCTTGTGCCCGTCGGGGGCGAGATACACCCTCCGGTATTTGGGGTATATCCCTTAGTCTTGTTTTTTCCCCCCGGGATCCTTTTTAGTCAATTCTCCCCCGAAAATCACCCCGGGCCCGGGATTCTTCCTTTTAAAAACCCCATTCTCAGAAAATTTGCCAGCGGGGGGATGCCATCTTTCTTTTCTTGATTTTTCCCCAATTTTTTTTTTTCCCCTTTTTCCCCCTTCCTTAAATTTTCCCCCCTTTAGCTTGGGGCCCCAAAAACCGATCTTTCTTTTCATTCCCCCCCCCCCTTTTTAACCCCTTTTTATTATTTTTTTTTCCTTTTTTCACCCATCCTTTCTTCAATCTCTTCACTTTTTTTTATCCCTTGGCCCAGTGGCTTGTCGCTTTCCCTTTTTTCCCCGGCCCCCGGGGCCCCTGTTGGGCTTCTACGATAGCTTAGCCCCCCCTTTTCTCCTTTCCCCCTTGATTGTTTTTGATGTTTTATGTGTGTGAAGCCCCCATGCAGGGGGCAATTCCTCCTGTGGTTGAGGGGGGGAAGACACCTCCTGGCCCTGACTTTCCCCTGGTCACTCTAGGTCACTCTTCCTGCTCCATAGCTTTAACATACCTCTTTTAAAGTTTGGGATCCTTGCCTCCCCACATCCTTCCCAGACTATTCCACTTCCTAAAAAACTCTGTTTTTAAAAAATTTTTTTCCCTTTTTCCCCCTTGATTCATCCGAGTCTTCCCCCAACTGTGCCCCCTTTTTGCGGTGTCCCATCTCGGGGAAAATCCTGTCTTTTCCCCCTTTTCGATTCCTCTCAGTATTTTATGTCGTTTTAAAATTTTTCCCCCTCTCCTGTCCCCAGTGTCGTCAGGTCAATTTCTTTCCCCTTTCGGACATGCCTCTCCCCAACTAGTCTTGTTGCAAACCTTTACTTTTCTAGTTTTTAAAAATTTGGTATGTGTGGGGGTTAAACTGGTGTTAACCCATGGGCTAACATACATGGTGTACAGGTTCCTGAACGATTCCCCTTTTTGAGATGTCGGTATGCTGTTTTGGTTTGCTAGGTGCCCGTATGCTGCAGCAGTTATTTGGTTTTTATGCACCCCCGGAGATATGTCCGGGGTTTTTCTCACCCCCCCAAATCTTTTCCCCTTAGGAGGTTTGAGTCTCTGGCCCCCGAAAAGTACTCCGTCGGGGGTTTTTTGCCGTTCCCCAACCCCTTACGACTTTGCACTTTGGTGTGTGTGTGCACATGCCCCACAAGTGGTGTACTTACCCCTTTTGGTTTGGGGGAAAAAGGGTCATGGTGTATTCACTATGCACATCTCGTAAAAAAAAAAAAAATTTCAATGCGCTGATTGGTAACAGCCTTGGCTTGTAAATACAAAGGAAACCCCCAAAACCCAACCCACAAAACCATTTTAATAAAAACCATATCAAAGCATGTTGAATTAGTTTTTTTTTTTTACAGTGGCCCCCAGGTTTTTGGGGCCCCCCCCCAATCCAACAATTTTTTTGGGTATTTTAAAAAATGCTTTTTTAAGTGTATTTTTTGGGGGCTGAAACAGACTAATCTAATTTACATTATTCCTTATGGGAAAAAAAAAATTTTCGGTAACAGCACTTTTTAAAGCCTCCTGGGGCAATTATGGCCCCAAAATCGGGGTTCCACTGTATGTGCAGTCATGTCACAAAGGGGATAAGTCTGTTTTTTTGGGGGTCTATGTCCCTAGTCTATCAATTAGGAACATAGTCTGTTAATTGCTGAACATTTCCCCAAAAAGTAAAAAAAAAAAAATTTTTATTTCTCTTCTGTTTTAATATGTGTTTTTTCATAACTTGATTGGTGCAAAAAAACCACTGTGGAAAAGGATTTGGGGGAGATTAACCTTTCCCTTTTAGACTACTTAAGTTTTGGGAAAGGGGAAGAGGGAGATTACAAATTTGAATTTTTTACTCTTTAAATTTTTAAAATCGTAAAATTTTTTTAATACAGGGAACCCCCAGTTTTCAACTGGTCCGGATACCCTTGGTTTCCCCTTTTTTTTCAGAAAAATTTTTTCCCCCCGGTTTTCATCCATTGGGGAAATTCCCCTCCCCCAAAAGTTTTTCCCCCGGGGCCCTACGTTCATAATCCCAAAAATGAAAATTTACATTTAGTATATTTAAAAAGGGCTTATTTTAGGTTAATATGACTTTTTTAAAAATCCATCTATGATAGTTTTTTAAACCAAAAAAAGTCATAGGGATATAAACATGCCTTTTTTTTATATTCAAAATTCCCCCTCTAGTTTAAAATTTAGTAATAATATAATACAGAGGACCCTCTTTTGGGCCGTAATCCTTTCCCCCAGAAGCTCGGTTAAAAAAGCAAAAAATTTTCTCATATAATTTAAAAGTAAATACAATTAATCCGCCCAGACCCCAAAAATTTTAAAAAAAAAATAATTGGGTCTCCCCAAAATTCAAAGGGGTTGGGGATCGGCCTGAGAATTTTAAAAAATTGGCAATTTTGGGGCACAAATATATTGGGGGGAAATATAATAATAGGTTTGGGATTTATATCGGGGAAGCAAAAAAAGTCCGGGGTTATTTTTAAAACTTTATACATCATTAGAAGGGCCCCTCCCAGATTAGGGTTTTCAGTTTTTGGTCCCCAAAAATTGAATGGACATAAATTCTTTGGGGAAAACATTGGGTGAATGACTAAATTAATACATAGCAAAAAAAAGATTGAAGACCCAAAATTAATTCATTTGTAAAAACGTGAAGGGGGGAGACATGATCGGGTATACAAGGGAAAAAAGGGGGAAAATTAAAAGGGGGATATAAATAAGGTCTTGAGGAATTCTCCAAGGGAAAACCCGAATAATGGATTCAAGTTAGATAAGTTTTTTTAGAAAGGATATAGGAAAGTATTGGTTTGGAAAGGGGGTAGTTGATGGGGGGGAACAGTCTCCTGGGGGGGTTATTGAAGAAAAGGTTTGGGTAGTTTCAAATTTAGGTTGGAAAAATTTAAAAGAGTGAGAGAGGTTGGATTTAGGGGTTTTCCTTTATGGGGGGAATTGTCAAAGCTTATTTTTGGGGGCATTGTTGGGTTGAGATGTGTTCTGTTAGGGGACGGATTGTGAAGGACCTGCCTAGAAAGGGGGGAACAGGCCTGCTGCAGTGTTCCTCCTTTCTTATGTTCTTATGTTATTTACTTAGCCTAACAATACTGCTTACTTAACCTATTGAAACACAAACAATTAAAAACATGAAAACATGAAAAATTTTTTTTGTTATACATACATGCTCCTCCCCCCATATTTGTCCCCAACTTTTAAAGCTACCCAAGGTTCCCCTCGAAGCTAAAACCTTAGGTAGTTTCAAAAGGTAGGGGGTGGCACGGAGTAAAAAAAATTATCAAAGCTTATTGGGTAGGTTTTTTCCCGGGGATGGATTGGATATGTGGGACCCTGCCAAGTATAGGCCAACAAAAGGTTTTTGCAGGGGTTTCCCCTTTCTTATGGGGGGCCGTTGGGGGCCCTACTACCAGGTCCTTCACAATCCATCACACTAACAGAATTTTGCCAACTCAATTTTCAATGCTCCCAAGGGAAAAAGGGGTAATTCTAAAACTCATGTACAAGCCCCCCCCCTGCAACCCCCCCCCCAGTCATAAGAACATAAGAAAGGGGAACCCTTTTTAAAAGGCCTTTGGCCCCCTCCCCCCCAGACCCCCACAAATCCAACCACTAACGGGGAAAAAGCTGCCCAAATAACGATAATTCTATTTACTCACGTACAAGTCCCCCAAACCCCAAACCCCCCTCACTCATGTATTTACCAACCCCAAAATTTTTAAAATACCAAGGGGTTTTTGCACGGGAAAAAATAAATTTTTTCAAAGTTTTTTGTTGGGGGGAGCAAAAAATTGGGGGGGCAAAAATTTTTTTAAATGGGATGGATTGTGAAGAACATAAAAAGGGGGAACCTGTTTGCAGGCCTTTTTCCCTTTTTTAGGCAGGCCCCTTAAAATTCCCCCCCCCACTAACGGGGAAAATTTTTTTCCCCAAACCCAATTTTCAAGGGGAAAAAAATGGTAAAAAATACCGACACAATGGAAAAAAAACATAAGCAGTATAATGTGATCCTTTTTTTGACAACCCTTTCCCCCACGCAAAAGGGGCTTTATCAAAACCAACAGATCTACCCCGGGAAAAAGAGCAACATGGAGAAAATATAGGGTACAGTCAGGTGGGGGGAAAGCTGGGGGAGGTGGGGGGAAAACTGCATGAGGGGTTAAAAAAGTGGATAGTTAAAAAAAAAGTGTGACTTAAAAAGGCCTGCAGTGTACCATTCTTGAGTTCTAGGTGGGATAGCGTTGAAGAAGTTTCGGGGAAAAGGTTCAGCTATGTTGTAGAAGCCGTTTTCTGGTTGGGAAATTGTTGGAATCAGAGGTGATGATTCGGGGTTTTTCGGGATTCGTGTTGTCTTCTCTGGCGATGAGTCTTGCATTTCTGTAGTTGATTAAAAAAAATTTTTTGGGGGAACACAGGCATTTCTTGAGTCGTCAGATCCCCCCTGCGAGGGGTGTTCTGAAATGGGGCCAATCCACGGGGGGTATACAAACCCCTTAAAAGGCTGCAGCAAATTATCGTTGGCGAAACCCCCAGACCCCTTCCAAACACGCTTTCCCCAGAACAATTCCAAGGCAGATCTGGGGGACCAAGAAATGCCTGTGTTCAACCCCAAAAAATTTAAAAAAACCTTTTTAATGTAAAAACCCCAAGACTAATGCCAGAGAAGAAAACCCCAATCCGGAAAAATCCTAGAATCCCTCATCTGTTTCCCCAAAACTTCAACCAGCCTTTAAACATAGCTAACCTATTGCCAAAACTTCTTCAACTTTTATCCCACCTAGAACTGGGGAATTTTCCCTGCGGGCCCCCTTTAAGTCACACTTTTTTTTTAAACTATCACACTACTTTTTAAGACTAAATTTTTTCCCCCGACCCAGCTTTCCCCCACCAATTCTTTAATATATACCCCCAATTTTTTTTTTTTTCCAGGTATTTTGTCTGTGATTAAAAAGGCCCCTGGGGGCAAAGGGTTGTCAATAAAGGCCCCTTTCTGCTTATGTTTTTTTTTTAATTTTTTTCAATGCCCCCCAAAAAAGGGGTTTTGATTTTTTTTCTCATGTAATTCCCCCAAAAAAACCCCTTTCACTCTTGAATTTATCCAACCAAATTTTAAAAAATTTAAATTTTTTTCCCAATAACCCTACTAGGCAGATTTTTTCCACTCATCAACCCCTATTTCCCCAATTTTTTCCCCCTTTCCCTTTTTCCTTTCATCTAAAACCTTTTTTGGGGTTCTCTCTTGGAGAGACCCCCAAGACCTTATTTATCCCCCCTTTGTTAATCCCTTTTTTCCACTTTGTATACCTCGATCATGTCTCCTCATTCACGTTTAAAAAGTGAATGTAATTTGGGGTTTAAATCTTTTTCTGGAAGATTTCAATCTTTTAAAATTTTTTTGTCATTCTACGCTGAATGTTTTCAAGAATTTATGTCCATTCTGAAATGGGACCAGAACTGAGCTGCGTAACCCGGGGGGGCCCTTTTTCCAATGATGTAAAAAGTTAATATAACCTCTGGACTTCTGTTCAACACTTTTTTATATAAACCCCGTAACTATTTGCCTTATTACGTACGTTTTGGCATTGCTGTTTTTTGGTTTTTCTGTTTTCCCCCCCAAGCCCTTTTCTAACGGGGATTAAGTTCTCGTTATTTAACTTAAAAGGGTTTTATGGACACCCCGAGCTTTAGAACTTTTTATTTATCTACATTGAACTGCATCTCCCCTTTTTCACCGGGGTGGGTTTGTCTTCCCCTTTTTTTAAACATCTCCCCCCCGAATCGATTACCCTTTTCCCATCTTCGTGTCATCATTAATTTGCTCATATCACTAAAAATTTCCCCCAGTAAAAGGCCGCCTAGTATACCGGGCCCCCCTAAAAAAGGGGAAACGCAGTGCCCTTTGGGCCCCATACTTGCCCCCGGGCCTTCCAAAACCCCAAACCCCTGACAGAATAAAAACTACCCCCCAATGGGGTTTTTTAATTCTATTTACCACATGCAAGTCCCACTTTTCCCAACCCCCTCACCATGTATTTATCCAACCTAAATTTTTAAAAACCCCGGTTTTATTTTATAGGACCTTGGGAGCAAAAAAGTTGGGGCAAATTATGGGAGGGGGGAGTTTGGGGTCGGGGGGCATAATAACATAAAAAAAGGCCTGCATAGGCATAAGAACATAAAAAGGAGGCACTGCAGCAGGGCCCGTTCCCCTCGGCATGTCCTTCAAAACCGTCCCACAAAAGAATATTTGCTCAACCCAATTTTCAAAGCTCCCCAAAAAATAAGCTTTGATTTCTTTTTACTCTTGCGGCCCCATCAAATAACCCCCCCTCCTCATAAAACATGGGAAAAATGAGCAGGCCTGGGCCCCCTACTAGGCAGGCCCCCCACAATCCATCCCACTAACAGAATAATTAACCTAATTTTCAATTCCCCAAGAAATAAGCTTTGAAATTTTTTTTTATTTTTGAAATTCCCCCAAACCAACCCCTTTCATATAATTTATCCAACCAAATTTTAAACCCCGGTCCAGCTTCAAGCCCACCCAGACTTTCCCCTCATCAACTCCCCCATTTCCAAACCAATATTTTCTAACCTTTTTTAAATCTAAACTTACCCCTTTTAATCCATTTGCTTCTTTGGGGTTTTCCCCCAAGACCTTTTAAAATTTTTTTCCCATCTTCCCTTATATACCCATCTTTTTTCATTCTTGTCTTCAAGTGAATGTAATTTAAGGGTCTTCAATTTTTCCATGGAAGATTTCTTGCTATGAATTAATTTGTCTTGTTGAATGTTTTCAAAAATTTATATCCCTTCTGTAAAATGGAGACCAGAACATCAAATCTAGGGGGTTACAAAAAATGTATAAACAAAAAACCATTTTTTCATTTTTATATAAATCCCAGTAATCTATTTGCTTTTTTTTACGCTTAGGCATTGCTGACTTGGTTTGGGGTTTCTGCTTACCTCCCCCCCGATTTTTCGCATTCTGTACGGCTGAGTTCAACATTATTAAGTGGTAGGGTGGGTTTGAACATTCCCGATTTTTAAAATTTGTTTTTTTTACTTTAACTGCATCTGCCTTTTTTTTGACCGGAATTGAGTTTGTCTAAATCCTCCTGAAGTTCCGTGACACCCCTCTAAACCCCATTATCCCACCTATCTTGTGTCATCCAATTTGTATATACTATAATTCCGAAAAGGGCTTTTAAATTTTAAAAAAAACAAGGGGGCCCCCGACCCCCGTGGCGCTTTTTTTCAGACCCCCCTCAGTTTAAAAATGCACCCCCGCTTCCGGGGGGAGCCCATCCATAAAAACACTTTTCCCCCCAAAGCCGTGAGCGCCACTTTTTTTAAAAGTCTCATGTTTTTTTAATAAAGCCTTACTAAATAAATAAACAATATAATTCTTTATCATGATCAACTGCCTCAAAACCTTTTCTGAAAAAGTTAATAAATTGTTAGGGGGGCCCCTGGTGAATCCTTTATATCTTAAACAAATTTGCTATCGAGATGGCTTTTATGTTATCAGCTATAATCGACTCAAAAATTTTTTCCACTTTAATTAGACTTTTGGGCGGTAATTTGATGGTAACGACTTGTCCCCTGTTTAAAAAAAGGGGAAATTTCATTAGCCATCTTTGTTTAGCCCCACACCTGTTTGAAGAGATAGGTTAAAAATGTTGGGGTTCAGGTTAAAAATTTTTCCTTAAAACCTTTTGGGCCCTCAGGGCCGGGAAAATTTTTTGCTTAAAAAAGGGCTATCTGTTTGATAACCATTTGCTAGTGACTTGATACAAAAAATTTATCTTCTTCAGGCCCACAAAAAAACCTAATTCTTGGGGTATTTTTTCTTCCGGAAAAACCCAAAAAATAATTATTAAAATAGAGCACATTTCATTCTCTTTGTCATAAGATCCCCAAAAATTTTTTTTAAGGGGGACCTATCTTATCTCAACTTTTGTTCATACACCGGAAAAAAACTTTTTTTTTAACCCCCTAGCAACTTTAATTTCGTAGTCCCCCTTTTTTTACCCCTTTTCGCCCTTTTTAATTCAATATACTGATTGTAAGATCCCTCCCTTTTTTTGTCCCATAAATTTCTTTCCCCAAAAAAAGATATTTGAGCCTATTATTCACCCTTTTTTGGGTCATTTCTATTGATCTAATTTCTTTATATGGGATAAATGTTCTTTGGGCAGCATGTAGGGGTTTCAGAAAACTGCATATTGATAGCCTTTCATTACCCGTCCAAGATGATAAGTGTTTTTAAGTCCATTGTAATCTGCGGGGAAAATCTGGGACCGTTACTGAGTTATTCCTACTATAAACTTCCTTTAAAATGTAAAGGGAAAATTGATTTGTGGTGCTTTAGTTCCTCTGTAATTTAAATTATTAACAAGGGTTTCCTTTTTTCCCCAGAACAAGAAAACAAATTTTTCCCCCGGGTTTTCTGTAAAAAACGCTTAAAAACAATCTTGAACTTTTTTGAAATTTAGATTAAAACCCAGTCAAAATTTCCCCAATCAATTTACAAAAGTTAAGTCACCCAAATAACACGTTATCGTGCATTGTGGCCTTAACAATTTCCCCCCATAGTGCCCCCCTGGTCCCTATCTTTGGGGGGACGGATATCACACCAAAAAAAAATTTTCTCCCTCTGAAAATTCTATCCAGACAGACTCTGTATGTGTTAATTCAGTTTTTATACCCATTTTTATACAAAATTTAAATGATCACGGACATAGAGTGCCACCCCCCCCCTTCCCGTATTCTGTCTACTTGGAACAATTTAAAACCCTGAAGGGGGTTCAGCAGGCAAGCCCCCTTTTTTTATATTAAACCATGTTTTAGTTATTGAAAAAAATCAATATTACCTGTACTTGCAACTACCCAACTCGTCCATCTTTTCCCCAGACTGACTATTGGTGTAAAACCCCAAAAACCCCCCCTTTCTTCCCTTTCCTGCATTTTTTTTCCCTTTTCCCCATTACTGTCCTTGTCACCTAGTGCCACTGGTTTCCAAATCCACCTTTTTTCGCCTTTTCATTCCCCCAAATTTAAAATTACTACACTGGGACTTCCCTTTTTCCCCCCAAAACCCCCCACAATTTTTTTAGTTTAAAGCCTAACAGCCCTCCACTGCACTTTCCCCCCCCTACCTGATAAGTAACCCCATCCTGGCATTCTTTCTGCCATAGAAGAGGCCCAGTTGTCAATGAATGTTTCATTTTCCTTACAGTATTTGCCCCGCCACAATTTACACCAATTCCCCCGGACAACCATTTTTTCAACCCTCTCCTTGGCAAAATTATGACAGGGTTCCCCCCTTTTTCCTAATTCTGTCTAATGCTGCCATAGCGCAATCACTTACCCACCTCCCAACTGGGGCCCCCCGCATGAGACAGAAAAAGGGATTTTAAACTTCGGGGCCCCGGGACAACAATATCCTTCATCCCAGCCCCAGGATAAAACCCTCTCCCCCCATTCTTATCCTTAAGACAAAAAATTTTCCATAAA
Source organism: Cherax destructor (assembly GCA_009830355.1). Lineage (NCBI taxonomy): Eukaryota > Metazoa > Arthropoda > Malacostraca > Decapoda > Parastacidae > Cherax > Cherax destructor. The sequence continues at coordinate 24,321 of WNWK01024990.1, forward strand.
ATTAATCTGAAACCCCCAATAAAAAAAAGTTCTTACCTCACTGGCGGGGAGACGTTCTAGGTCTTTGTGAGATGGTCTTCCGGGATGTTTCCCCTTTGTCTGATAACAAAAGGGAAAAGGGGTTTTTTTAAACTCTGACCTTCTTCAACTTCACCGCCCCCTTTAAATTGACTGATCCATTGTTGGTCTGATCTCGGCAATTGTTCCGGGATAATCCCCATACCTTCAAAATTGAATTTTCAGCCAATTCCCCCTTCATTTGGAGAAAGCTGCTCGGTGGGGGAAAACCTCATTCAATCTCAAAAAGCAAAAAAGCACGAAAATTTCAGTCCATGAATTTATCCAAACCCAAATTTGAAACTACTTAAGGTCCTAGCTCAATAACCCTATAGGCAGACTTTTCCACTCATAACTACCCTTTTTCCAAACCAAACTTTCCTATATCCTTTCAAAATTTAAAAATTATCAACTTAAAACCCTTTTTGGGGGTTTCTCGGGGAGGATATCCTCAAGATTATTTTTACCCCCTTTTTTCCCCCTTTTTTCCCTTGTATCCTCGCTTTCTCCCCCATTCTACGCTTACGTAATAAATTTTTAAGGGCTTCAATCTTTTTTTAAAAATTTCAAAATGTATTAATTTAGTCATTCTACGCTAATGTTTTCTAACGAATTTTTGTCCTTCTGAATATGGAGACCAAAATGAGCTGTAACTAGGTGGGGGCCTTTAATGATGAAAAACTGAAAATTTCCCTGACTTCTGTTGCTAAACTTTTTGATATAAATCCCAGTAATCATTTGCCTTTTTACGCTTGGGTCTTGGTGTCTTGGTGTCTTTTGCTTGGTTTAAGGTTGCTGCTTAATCCCCCCCAAGCCCTTTTCAATCTGTGGCTAAGTTCAGTTTTTTAATTAAAATGCGGGGTTTGGGCCTCCCGAGCTTCAAAACCCTTTTCATTTATCTACATTGAACTGATCTGCCACTTTTCTGACCAAAAATTAATTTTTCTAAATCTTCCTGAAGTTCTATGACATCTATGTTTGAATCAATTATCCTCTTCTTCGTGTCATGGCAAATTTTTTCATATCACTAGAAACCCCTTAAAAGGCATTGATATATATTATAAATGGGCCAAAACTGATCCTTTGGAACACCAATTGTTACAAGTCCCCATTGGATTTAACCCCTTTTTATGCAACTCTCTGCTTCCTATTGGTGAGCCATGACTCGATCCATGCACACCCCCAAAGACTGCCATTTTTTTTAACAGTCTCTGGTGGGTACTTATAAAACCTTACTAAAGTCTAAATAAACAATATCTTCTTTATCATGATCCGCCTAAAAACTTTACTGAAGGGGGTTAAAAATTGAAGGTGGGAAGCCCCGGAATCCTAATCATTAATCAAATTATGGTTATCAGATGGTTTCTAATAATATCAGCATACAGTCATCCCCCGTTTTTTTGTTTTCGTTTTAAAAGGGGGAAAATTGCCCCTTTTTTTGTGTGATTCCCCCCTTTTCGTCTCGGCCCGGGGAACCGTCCCCGGGGCCCCCCTAAAAAAGGGGTAGGCCACCCCACGCACCCCCAAGCACATTCCCACGCAGTCTAGCATTTTTTCGCTTGAGTGAACATCCCCCCCGGAGTTTATACAAAACATTTATTAAAAATTTTTTTTGGGGGCCTTATTATTGTGTGTGATATAAATGCTAATCAAAAAAAGCCCCCAGTGCCACTTTTTGGTAAAAAAAGGAGGAACCTAGGGGAAAGAAATAAGGGAAAAAAAAGATAGTGGTGTATTTTGGAGTCCCGATAACAAGAAAGCCCCAACAACCATCGGTTATTGTGTATAAAAGAAAAGCAATCACTGAAGCTAATGTTGGAAAGGGGGAATACAATAACCAAACAGAGATCACAAACAAAGAAAATATGGAGAAATTGTTGTTGCTGTGGATAAACCAAAAAAGCTAGTGGGGGTGGTTGTGCAATCCATCATGAAAAAAAAAAAAGTTGCAGCCGATCTTGTCAAGAAAAAAACCTGGAACCAGTGTGTTATGTTGATGTTTGGGCCAGAAAGGGTTGTTTTTGGGGAAAAAGGCATACACAGTGTTGTAAAAGGATGGGAGGGGGCCCGTTCAGATAAAGTGGGCTGAAAAAATTTGCGGGTTTAAAAAAAAAGTAAGGTTTTTTCCCCCAAGTGTTTTGGAAAAGGCTTTTTTGGGAAAAAATGCCAAGGAGGATAAAAAAGGGGGAAAAGGGTGGGGGGGACACAAGCCTTGAAAGACAGGCTAACCAATGTTTGTGGGCTTTTGTGGGGTTTCAAAAGAAGCCTTTATTTTATCCTTGAAAATCCCCCAGTGTTCAGGAACTACAGTGTTGACAAAGTTTTTTGTTTTGGAAGTCTAATGCTAAGGCATGGGTCACTAGGGAAATTTTCCTGGGGAAGGTTTAATCGGGTTTTTGGGCCCCCGGGGAAGAAATATCATTGAGAATAAATTGCCATTAATGCCTCCTGAATGGACAATCCGGTATCCTCAGACTTGGGCACCAAATGTCTAAAAGGTTTCAAATTTTAACAAATTCTTGCCTCCCCAAAACCACCCCCCTCCAGCCCATGGGGCCCGCGGTCATTGCAAACTTAAAAACGCACCAAAGCAATGTTTCAAAAAGGGTTTTATGTGACCAATGACACAAAATTACCCTAAAAAAATTCTGGGGAAAGGTCCTTGATATCTTCCATTGAATAGGCCTTATAGATAAAGCTTTGGGGGAGTGACCTCCAGGACGATGAACCCCTTGGAAAGTTGTGGCCAGATTGTGTCCCAAAAGGGATTTTGAAGGGTTTGAAATAACCCGGGGCCTATGGGAAAAATTTGGGAAAATATTTTTGGAATTGGGGGGTTCAGGGGGTTGGATGTGAATGGAGGATGTGGAAGAGGGTGGAGGACCACAATGAAGATCTAACCACTGAAAGCTGCAAGAGCTTTTGCTGCAACAACAACAAAACAGATCTGAGGAAATTGCTTCAGTGGAGGAAGAGAGATTAAGGGGCCTTCTTCAGAGATTAAGGAGATTTGTGCAATGTGGAGTAGGGTGAAATCATTTGGGGAGGAACATCATTTGAAAAAAGGCAACGGCGGCTACTTTTCAATGACAATTCCATACCCCTTTTTGGGGACTTTTTAAAAGGCCCCCAGACACAGACCCTTCGGGGAAGATTTTAGTGCCACAGGTGTGTAGTGACTCTCAAGCTGGCCCTAGTGGGTTTAAAAAGACAAAAAAGGGGAAGTGCCCCCAGATGAGGATTTGGGTCCTGAGGATTAAGGGATTCCCCTTCCAAAATTGGCTCTACCCCCCCCCTCCTATTCTTTCCATCCAAACATCAGTTTTCAGAAAGGGGAAAGTGACATTCATTTCACTCATTTGCATGTAAATCTATTTTTAAGGCCCCCAAAAAAATTTTTTTCCAAACTTCTGGGTTTCTGGAACGGATTAATTGAATTTCCATTATTTTTATAGGAAATTTTTTTAGTTTTTTTGTTTCGTTTTAGTGCCCCCCTAAAAAAACGGATTAAACACAAAACGGGGGGAGCTGTAATTGACTCTAGAAATTTTCTAAAGAGGCATTGGAAATTTTGAAGGTAGTGACTTGTCCCCTGTTTTAAAAATAAATTACATTGCCATTTTCCCACAATCAGACACTACACCTTTTTGAAGAGATAAATTAAAAATGTTGAAAGGGTTCACAAAGTTCCTTTTTGCATTCCTTAAGAACCCGAAAAAACTCATCAGGACCCGCGATTTTTTTGTTTCAGTCTCTAGTTGTTTTTAAACCATTTCGCTATGACTGTGATATTAAAAATTTATCTTCTTCTGGGGCCCCTGCAAAAAATTTAAATTTCTGGGGAAATTTTTAGTGTCTTCCGTGTAAACCGAGGAAAAAAATTAAAAAAATGGAGCCCTATCATTTCCCTTTTCAGTAAGATGCCCATAGTTATTTTTTAAAGGGGCCTATCTTTTCAAAACTTTTTTTCTATAAAACCTGAAAACTTTTTTGGGTTTGAATCCTAAACTTTTTTCATTAAAACCGGGGGGTTTAAAAATTGGTTGGGTAAATACATGAGTGAGAGGGTTGGATTTGAGTGGGGCTTGTATCAGTAAATAGAATTATCAAAGCTTATTGCTTGGGTAGCATTTATTCTGGGTGGTTGAAATTTTGGGGTCTGTCAGTATCATATGAAATTTTTAGTGAACATTCCATAGTTATACAGCGGGTCCTTTGGGGGACGTCACGAACCGCTGACGTCGAGGCTAGCGCATTTCATAGCCTAATGGCATACCTCGAGCGCGACCTATAACTGGACAGGGGTGGCTGGATTCCCTACTTAGTCCGTAAATATCCGTAACCATCCCCAAGGGGTGTCTATGTCACTAAATATTTTTCCGACCCCACAACAAGTGGAGCAGCGGGGCCAAATCATTACCTTTATAGAGATAGACTACCAAGCAAGCAAACAGCCCCCAGACCGACCACGTTACCAGCTACCACATCCCAAAAAGTCTACAAATTTAATTTCCTGGTGTAAATGCCCCATTTGTTAATTTGCTAAAAACCCGAGGGTTGACCCGGGTTTTTCAAATTTGTCGGTGCCCGTGAGGGAGTACCATTCCAGCCAGTAGCCACCACCAGTTACCGCCC
>WNWK01024991.1:0-29011 GCA_009830355.1 Cherax destructor
CTAATTTAACAACTTGTCGGTTCTCTGAACCATTCATCTACAGGAGGATTACTACGAATCCTCTTGTTTTCCTCAGTCAGTCGCTGTATCTCAAGCTTAGCTACCCTCAGTTCTTCCTTCAGCTGCTGGTAGAGTAGCTCAAGAGAGGACATCTTCTTCAGATTGACAGAGAGCACACAAGACACGTCTTCACTGAGTTAAGTCAGGTCCACCACTGAAGAAGTGTTAGCAACAGAAGTCCAGAGGTTATATTACAGCTTTATACATCATTAGTAAGGCCTCACCTAGATTACGCAGCTCAGTTCTGGTCTCCATATTACAGAATGGACATAAATTCGTTAGAAAACATTCAGCGTAGAATGACTAAATTAATACATAGCATTAGAAATCTTCCTTACGAAGAAAGATTGAAGACCCTAAAATTACATTCACTTGTAAGACGTAGAATGAGGGGAGACATGATCGAGGTATACAAGTGGAAAATGGGTATTAACAAAGGGGATATAAATAAGGTCTTGAGGATATCTCTCCAAGAGAGAACCCGCAATAATGGATTCAAGTTAGATAAGTTTAGATTTAGAAAGGATATAGGAAAGTATTGGTTTGGAAATAGGGTAGTTGATGAGTGGAACAGTCTGCCTAGTAGGGTTATTGAAGCTAAGACCTTGGGTAGTTTCAAATTTAGGTTGGATAAATTCATGAGTGAGAGGGGTTGGATTTGAGTGGGACTCGCGCATGAGTGGGTAGAATTGTCAAAGCTTATTTCTTGGGTAGCTTTGAAAATTGGGTTGAGCAAATATTCTGTTAGTGGGATGGATTGTGAAGGACCTGCCTAGTATGGGCCAACAGGCCTGCTGCAGTGTTCCTCCTTTCTTATGTTCTTATGTTCTTATGTTAAGAGTGGTGTTAGTGCGCATTGGTGATATGAAAGGCTATTTTCTTCCAGACTTCAGATCATCACTCACGAAATCGTAATGACACGATTGCAAACAAACCATACTACGGGTGGGGTTCGAACCCGCGGTCAAAGAGTCTCAATACTCCAGACCGTCGCGTAAGCCAGTGGCTTACGCGACGGTCTGGAGTTTTGAGACTCTCTGATCGCGGGTTAGAACCCCACCCGTAGTATGGTTTCAGATCATCAGTTCTCCACGCACTAACACCTTCTATAGAGCCAGGTTGCACTGAACCTCTCTAAAGTACTCGCACAAGCTAACACCAGAGTCGTCATCGTCATCGCATCCAGCACCTCCATAAAAGGATAGATTGAAGCACCTAAACCGATCACTGCAGATATTTACACTGTCCCCTGTGGAGGCTATGACATAATGTACGTTGGCGAAACAGGTACAGACCTCGAAACAAGTGTCAATGAACACATTAATGCATGTATGAACGATAACTTGAGCTATGCCTGCGTACAACACAGGAATTCCGCTAGCGACCTGATGAAATTCAACGACGCCTGACTTGTGATTAAAGAACCTAATCTCCCTAGACGTAAATGCCTTAAATCATCATTATTCGCTACTTCATCGGGGATATCTTTTTTCCGCATCACCCAGCGACCGAAATGCATTTTATTTTCTGTCAATTTTGTTGTTATCGTGTAGTTGGTCACATGTGTGCTGACTGTGGCTATAGAAGAATGGTTCAGAGAACCGACATGTTGATAAATTAGACATAAGAACATAAGAAAGAAGGAACACTGCAGCAGGCCTGTTGGCCCATACTAGGCAGGTCCTTCACAATCCATCCCACTAACAGAATATTTCCTCAACCCAATTTTCAATGCTACCCAAGAAATAAGCTTTGATAATTCTATTTACTCATGTGAGAGTCCCACTCAAATCCAACCCCTCTCACTCATGAATTTATCCAACCTAAATTTGAAACTACCCAAGGTCCTTGCTTCAATAACCCTACTAAGCAGACTGTTCCACTCATCAACTACCCTATTTCCAAACCAATACTTTCCTATATCCTTTCTAAATCTAAATTTATCTAATTTGAATCCATTATTGCGGGTTCTCTCTTTGGAGAGATATTCTCAAGACCTTATTTATATCCCCTTTGTTAATACCCATTTTCCACTTGTATACCTCGATCATGTCTCCCCTCATTCTTCGTCTTAAAAGTGAATGCAATTTAAGGGTCTTCAATCTTTCTTCATACGGAAGATTTCTAATCCTATGTATTAATTTAGACAATCTACGCTGAATGTTTTCTAACGAAATAATATCTATTCTGTAATATGGAGACCAGAACTGAGCTGCGTAACCTAGGTGAGGTCTTACTAATGATGTATAAAGCTGTAATATAACCTCTGGACTTCTGTTGCTTACACTTCTTGATATAAATCCCAGTAATCTGTTAGCCTTATTACGTACGCTTAGGCATTGCTGTCTTGGTTTAAGGTTGCTGCTTACCATAACCCCCAAGACTAATTACATCTTAAAAAAAAAATACCAATGGTGGGGATAGAACCCGCGGTCAGAGAGTCATAAAACTTTAGACCGACGCGCTATACCCGCCCGTGATATGGTTTGTTTGCAGTCGTGTCATTACGATTTCGTGAGTTAATTGCATCTTCCTGTGACTGATTCCTTGCTGTTGGTTTGATAGGTTCCGGTCGGTCAAAACGGAGTTCATTCGTAGATCAAGAAATTTTAGTAAAACCGGTTACAAATTTCACGGATTCCCAGCTAGTATACCTTTGTACTCGTATTTAATGCACGCATTTAGACCCATATATATACCTGTGATATTTATCTGAAGGTGTGTGTATATACCGTGAACTCGTTTAGGGTATAATTTTTCAATGTCGCATTTGTTTATACCTGTTATGTATAACAATAATAATAATAAATCTTCCACAAGTACATGTATTAAGTATACAGACCTGGCCGACATCAATAACATACTATATAGAAAGCCCCTTGTTATGCACAGCATATCGATCAAATTAGGTTAATTTTGTCCCCAGGATGCTACCCACACCAGTCGGCTAAGACCCATGTACCTATTTTACTAATAGGTGAACAAGGACAGCAGGTGCCTTAAGGAAACACGTCCTAATGTTTCCACCCATACAGTGGATCGAAGTGCGCTATCAACCGAGCTACGTTATGTAGATGTATAGACATTGTCCATTTATCTAGATCTTTTATGTATTCCCCTTGTTTCTGATCCTTTAGCTTTTATATTCGGTCTCCGCGCTGTGTATGTCACTGAGTCTTGTAATTATCACATCGTGACTGGTTCTCCGTTTTTCCAGTGTAAAGTTCCCTTATTCTTTCTCTTGGGTTAGTCCTCTCCGCTTGAGATCGGCGCTGTTCGCAGAAGGTGGGACTTTTCTGTCTTAAGTTGGGTTGATTACGTGTGGATTCCACACTCGGCGAGGGACTTGAAATGCTATATTTATAGGTTTCTAAATAATTTCATTTTTAAGGTTCCGTAGTTCTTCATGCGCACCTAAGTTGCAACGGGTTATGTGAGTGAATGTGATAAAGGTATGCAAAACAGCCAAGTCGATAAGTAAGACACATGTGCAACTGTTATGTATCTTTATTAGGAAACGTTTCGCCTACACAGCAGGCTGATCCAGTCGAGTACAGAGGCAGCAGAAGTGGTAGAGATGTGAAGGCGATGTAATCTATATTCTTGGAAAACCGTCAAGTTTTAGTTGATGAAGACACAACATCTGCAACTGAACACTAAACAACCTTCCACCGAAGGTGCAACGTTGTCTAATTAAAGTTTACTGTCATTACTTAAATTATTTTAACAGCCACGTAATTTACTGTGTTGATGTTCGCCTCTGGTGACATGCTGGCTACAATGGCTGCCCTACATTATTTCCTTCTCTGTGGCCTTCACACTCGTTCCTCTTAGATTTTATGCAGTGACCTTTGCGTCTGTCGTACGTGCATGTTAAGTTTGTCGTGTGCGTCGTTGTGTCTGTATGTGCATCGTTATCAGTCGCTATGTGCGTTTTTGGGTTTGTGTTGCCATGTGCCTTCGCGTGCAGTTAACGTAGTCTGTGCTTGGCTGGTCTTGTCTATCCTTATAAATATTTTACAGCTCTTTTCTTTGTTTTTTCCTACACTGTATGTGCTTGTGCGAGTTTGCTTGTACCTGTTTGCGCTTATATTTACGTGTGTTTGTGCTTGTTTTAGCACTAAGGTGAAGGGTTAGTGCTAATTTTACAAGTATTTCTGCATGTTTGTCTACTGGGTCTTGGCTGGTGAATAAGTGTAGTGATGAGCAAAAGAGAGTTAGAGGAAATAGGAGAAGGGTTTCGGGAGAGAAAACGTAGGAAAATGAAGGGGATATATGGATATGGTGAGATGAGAAGGGGAGGAAAGGGAAAAAGGGAAGATGAAAGAAGGAGGCGGGAGATGGAAAGATACGATAGGAAAGAAGAGGGAATATGGAGAGGATGGAGAGAGAAAAGTGAGGGAAAACGTAAAAAAAAGAGAGATAAGAACAGGAATAGGACATGCTACCAAACAATTCATTAATTTTATGTTTGGCGCTTTCACAGTTAGTATAAAATACATTAATGTTTTTTTCTTGTGAACCTTTTTTCTATTCAGCTTTTCTTTTACACAATTTCTGTTACTATTATTACCCTGTTACTCGATGACTGTTATTGTTAAGATTTATGATATCAAAGCCATTCCTAAACCCATACCCCTAACTAATCCTAGTTTAAAGCCCTAAAACATCCTCAACTGAGCTAGCGAGAAAACCCACACCTGCCCTGGATAAAAGAACCCAGTCCCTGGCTTACAGGTCATTTCGGTCATAGAAGTGGTCCCAGTTGTCAATGAATGTTACTGCATTATTCTTACAGTGTTTGTAAAGGCAGCAATTTATACATAAGAACATAAGAAAGAAGGAACACTGCAGCAGGCCTACTGGCCCATGCGAGGCACGTCCAAGTCTCCAACCGGCTTAAGCCAATGCCCCGACCCAGCCAGGTCAGGTTACATTCACTTAAGGAAGGAGCTAGTCAGGACCAACTCACACCCACTCATGTATTTATCTAGCCGACCACCTGGATTTAACCCTCTCCAGGTAAACTCCAGGTAGTCAGGTCACTTCCACTTAAGGAATTAGTACGGCATCTGACCTAGTAGCACAAGCTAGTCAGGTCCAACTCACACCCACCCACACCCACTCATGTATTTATCTAACCTATTTTTAAAACAACACAACGTCCCAGCCCCTAAGACGGTACTCGGGAGTTTGTTCCACTCATCCACAACTCTATTACCAAACCAGTGCTTTCCTATATCCTTCCTGAATCTGAACTTTTCCAACTTGAAACCACTGCTGCGAGTCCTGTCTTGGCTGGATATTTTCAGCACGCTATTTACATGCACTTTATTTATTCCTGTTTTCAATTTATACACCTCAATCATATCCCCCCTAATTCTACGCCTTTCTAGAGAGTGCAGATTCAAGGCCCTCAGTCTATCCTCATAGGGAAGATTTCGGATACATGGGATCAACTTTGTCATCCTCCTCTGTACGTTTTCCAGTGCATTTATATACATTCTGTAATACGGTGACCAGAACTGTGCAGCATAATCTAAATGAGGCCTAACCAAAGATATATAGAGTTGAAGAACAACCTAAGGACTTCTATTATTTATACTTCTTGATATGAAGCCAAGGATTCTGTTAGCTTTATTGCGAACACTTTTGCACTGTTGTCTTGGCTTCAGATTACTACTAACCAGAACTCCTAAATCCTTCTCGAAATCACAAGTAATAAGATCTACATTATTCAGTTTATATGTGGCATGGATATTGTCCTGCCCAACATTTAGAACTTTGCATTTATTTACATTAAACTGCATCTGCCACTTCTCCGACCACTGCATCAGTCTATTCAAATCATCCTGGAGTGCTCTAATGTCCTCATTTGAATAAATTGGACGGCCTATTTTAGTGTCAGCAGCAAATTTACTTATGTTGCTATTCATTCCCTCATCTATGTCGTTTATGTAAATTGTAAACAACAGGGGGCCCAAAACTGACCCCTGTGGAACACCGCCTGAGACGTGCCCCCATTCTGATTTCTCTCCATTTATGCAAACTCTCTGCCGCCTATTTGTCAACCATGCCTCTACAAAGGAAAAAAATTCTCCTCCTATTCCGTGTGCCTTAAGTTTCCTCAGTAGCCTCTGATGTGGAACTTTATCGAAAGCCTTACTGAAGTCCATATACACAATATCATATTCATTACCATGATCTACCTCCTCAAACACCTTAGTGAAAAAGTTAGTAAATTCGTAAGACAGGGACGCCCCTTTGTAAAACCGTGTTGAGATTTATTAATCAATTTATGCTTTTCAAGATGGCAACGAATTGCCTCGGCAATTTCTAATCTTATATCTTGTCTAACACAACAATTTAAATTATATCTGACTACATCGCCACTCCACCACCCTTCCTGTTGACCCAATCAGTGTGGAATAGTTTATATCCCTGTATGTTGCACTCGGAAGGCATTTCTCTATCTTTCAGGTTGAACCAGGTCTCTGTTATAGCAGTAGTATCTATATTACCTGCACTTGCAAGTAATCTTAGCTCATCTATCTTATTTCTTAGACTCCTACTATTTGTATAGTAAACCTTAAGGGAGCTAGTCACTCGTTGCCCTCTACTATCTCTCTTTGTTTGTTGATCAATTGCTTTGCCTTTACTAGCAACTTTATTTTGAATATTGTCTTTTAAACATATCCCTGAGGTATTCTGGTAATATCTTCTGTTTCCAGCCCTAATACTGCAGCCTGATTGTTTCCCACAAACACCCATACCTCTAAAATATATCAGTTTAAAGTCCTAGACAAGTCTCCAATGACCCCCTCAATCGAATCGGCTAATGCAACCACTCCAGCCCCAGAGAGATGAACCCCATCCCTTGCATACATATCACGTTTGCCATAGAATTTGTCCCAGTTATCAATTAATGGAACTGCAAGTTGGTTGCAGTACCTGTCTAGCCACCAATTTATACCAATTGCCCTAGACATCCATTCATTGCCCACTCCCTTTCTTGGCAAAAATACTACATATGATTGGGATCCCTCCCTTAGACCTAACTACTTCTATGGCTGACCTGTACTTATCTAGTAGCACCTGTCTTCTGCCCTTCCCAATGTCATTTCCCCCAGCACTAAGACAGATAATGGGCTTGTTCCCATTACCTGACACAATATTATCCAACCTGCTGACTATGTCACCAATACCAGCTCCTGGGAGGCACACCCTCTGTCTGACCTTCCTATCTCTGTTACAAAAAGCACGGTCCATATATCTTACCTGAGAGTCTCCTACAATCAGAATATTCTTACCTTGATTAGCAGTGAAGTCAGTGGTATCTTTAACCTCACTAACCACTGAAGTACACTCGTCCTGGAGAACAGAGAATCGATTTCCTACCTTCACATCTTCTCTATTAATCTTCCTTCTTCCTGAATTGTGAACCACTTGCCACTTAGAGTGGCTGCCACTCTTACTGTTGGTAACCATTTCCTCCTCTCCAGCACCAACCATCTCACACTCACTCCCAAACCCTCCTAGGCGAAGCTTCAACCTCCTATTTTCCTCCTGAAGAAGTAGAACCTCCTTTTTCAACACTTTAACCTGAGATTCTAAAACACTGCAGCTAGCTATGTGCTCGGTAACACCCCACGCTAATTCCCAGACAGCTTAGGACAGGTATGACTACACATGACCACTGACCTCAGCATACTGACCACTCTGGACAGCCATTTATTTCCAACAACCCTTCTTCGCAAAATGTCACATATAACAGGGCTCCCCCCTTCTTCCTAATAATGTCTATTGCCGCCTTATACCTTCTAACTAAATCCTCACTTCTACGTTTGCCTACATAATTGCCTCCAGCACTGAGGCAGATAATAAGATTGATCCCATTACCATACATGATGTTGTCAAGCCAGCTAACAATATCCTCCATCCCAGTCTCAGGAAAGCACACCCTCTGTCTCCTACTCCTATCCTTCAAGCAGAAGGCCCTATCCATGTACTTAAACTGACTGTCCCCAACAAGCACAATATTCTTACCTTCCTTGTTGTTCTTCGTTGTGACATTCCCAGTAGTCACTCACATTCGTCTGGTAGCACAGAGAAAGAGTTCGAAGTTTCCACAGCAGTCTCTTTCTTCTTCATTTTTTCTACCTCTCCATTGGTCCTCTTGATCTGCAGCTTCGTTCCATGCAGTCCGGCCACTGCCCAGGTTCCCTTCTTGACATGAGGACTCACAGCAGGAGGACTACTACGAATCCTCTTGTTTTCCTCCGTCAATCGTCGTATCTCGAGCTTAGCCACCCTCAGTTCCTTCTTAAGCTGCTGGTAAAGTTGCTCAATTGAGGGCATCTTGGTTCAGTCCACAGAGAGTACAGTAGACACATCTTCACTGAGCAAGGAACAGGTCACCACTTTTTAGCTTCAATGACGTTACTCAGTAGTTTGTTACAAAACCATTGTTTTTCTAAATCCTTTTAAATCTACCTTTTCCCAACTTGATACCAAATAGACGCGTATCCGTTTATTTCACAAGATCATTATGGTGTCGAAAAAAATATTATGAAGCACTCCAGACTACCACAATTTTAGATACGAGTAAATGTTTAATGATAAATTTTAATTAAAAAAATAAAAAATGTCAAATTTGGCCTAAGTGCCGGATACATATACAATATTAACTGGTAAATAATTAAAAACTAATTCCAAAGATTACGTAGATAATAGTGTGATTTCAAACAGTTCAGTATGAAGGCTTAGAGCTGTTATTCAACATATGCTCATCCGAGTGCCGGCCTATGTATGAAGCAGTGATTTTTTTTAACTCTGCGAAAGGGGAAAAATCCCCCAGGAAACCACAGAAAGGCTTCAGGAAAAGTGGAATTGGTTAATGAAAAGTGTTAGCACGGAGTTGCCAAACTAAATTCCGAGAGTGTCTCACACAAAACCGTGTCTAGAAATTAAAATAAATCTAATGTAAATAACTGTATATATCCAGGATTGTGTTTTTGCTTGTAGCACTGTAGTAAACCTACTGTTCCATACTTGCAGCACTGTAGTAAACATGTAACTGAGCAGAAAGAGAGAGAGAGAGAGAGAGAGAGAGAGAGAGGAGAGAGAGAGAGAGAAAAGAGAGGGGAGAGAGAGAGAGAGAGAGAGAGAGAGAAGAGAAGAGAGTACCAAAGGAAGGCACAGATACCTTAATCAACTCGACATTTGTGTCTTACTGATACTTGAACTCAGGGAACAGAGAACAAACTATCTCCAGTTTGTGTTATTCATTGCAAAGGAACAGCAGACGTTGTTCAGTACTCCTACCAACTCTTGTTCTCCAGCTTCACTGAACATAAAACTGTGGAACAAGAAATGTTATCTTGTCGGAGGCTGATGCAAAGGCCGACGAAGTTTTCACCGCTATATCGAACTTATTCGACGAAAATCAACTATCATGGTAAATGTTGAGTAGTGTTTATATAGAAGTAGTTCAGATATACTTGGATAACGCTCTAGTCTGGCCTTCAAGATTAATGCAAAAAATGGCACATGTGCAACAAATGTCGCATTAGTTGCACATGTGTTCTTTCACCTAACACATTGTCGGTAATTCTACCAACATTATCACAAGATTAAAGGAGACTTGTCACAGCTATTTCTTCATGAAGCATCATACATCCCGAGGCTTTCCCAGCAACTCCTCTTCCATTACATCAAGAAATATCTAAACATTGTGATAAAAATTGCTAACCATAGTAAACACAGCGCCATGAACACCAGATAGTTTGTGCATTTATGTTGTGATTTACGAGCTGAACACGAGACTGCTGTTTCACACTAACATGCACTGACTCTCAAAAGTTAATATGAAGGGTCGCTTGGAAATATAGTTTTGTGAGAATATTTCTTCATATTAACATCCGTTGCCCAGGATTTTACTATCAGTTACCATCAGACGTGAGTGTATATCAAGAAAGTGCTGAGGTTTGCAACAGGGTTAAGAGAACTTAGCCTGATGACACTGGATGACAAAATACTGAGAGGTGCCTCGTGGCCTGGTGGCAAAAGCTCTCGCTTCACACGGTGAGGGTCCGGGTTCGATTCCCGGATATGGAGTGGAAACATTGGACGTGTTTCCTTACACCGGTTGTCTACGTTCAGCCATCAGTAAAATGGGTACCTGGATGTTAATCGACTGGTGTGGGTCGCATCCCGGGACAAAACTGACCTAATTTGCCCGAAATGCTCAGCATAACAAGGGGCTTTCTATATCGTAGTAGTCATTGATGTCAGCTAGGCCTGTATACCTTGTAAATGTACTTGTAGTAAATATAGATATTATTATTAATTATTATTATTATTATTATTATTTTTATTTTTATAGCAAGGTGAACAGGCACAGAATAGTTGAGAGATGGGAGACAGAAACACCTGAAAGTTGCAAACTAATATGAGTCATGTTAGGAAGTATATCCTCAGTCTTAGAGTTATCAGGAAGTGGAACAATCTGGAGAGTGAAGTGGTAGAGAGAACCTAGCGGCGATCAGCGAAAACGCGGGGCCAGCAGCTGTGAATATCGACCCTTGCAACTACATATGAGTACACACACACACACCATCCTGGGTCATAATCACTGTGGAAGCTTAATGGGTGGGCAGCACACATCATCCATCAGTGTCTCTCTTCCCTCCTCTCTCCCGCTCTCTCTTTTCCTACCATTCCTCGTTATTATTTCTCTTCTCCCTCCCTCTTCCCTATCTCACTGATCTTTTTCTCATTATTTTATGTCCTGTCATTCCCCCATCATATTTTTCCACCTCTTTCCAGTTCGTTTTCCCTATATATTCTTCTCATTACCTACTATCTCCTCTTCAGATAATTCTATCCCTCTAATTTCTCCAATCTTCTATCTATCCTTTCTCTTTCATCTCTTAGTTTCCGTCTATCTCATCTTTCTTTATTGTATATCTCTTTCACGTAGTCTTCTCCTCACCTTCTCTTCACCCACTTACTTTCTCATTAACATCCCCGAAACTGTTCCCACACTCCTAACAGAAATTTTCCAAAATAAACAAAGAAGAACGAAGCAAAGAGAGAAAGAGAGGGGAAGGGGGGCATTATTTGGCAGTGAGTTACGTTACACTGACATTTGGTGAGACCTCTTGGAAAAAAAATAGTATAAAATACCGACACAATGAAAATATAAACACATAAGCAGTACAATGTGATCCTTTACTGACAACGTTTCGCCCACACAGTGGGCTTTATCAAGTCACAAACAGATCTACCTGGGTGAAACGTACAGGAGTATATATAGGATGGAGTCAGGTGGGGGAATGCTGGGTCAGGTGGATAATGCTGCATGTGACGATCTTCTGAGTACGGTGACAGTCTAGAACCTTGGGTAGCTTTAAAAAGAAGATTGGGCAAGTATATGAGTAGACCATTTGCAGTGTTCCTCCATTCTTATGTTGGAAAGCTATGAAGATGTTTCTTGGCAAGGGGTTCAGCTATGTTGTAGAAGCCGTTGTTCATAGCTGAACCCCTTGCCAAGAAACTTCTTTATCGCTTTCCCACATAAGAACATAAGAATGGAGGAACACTGCAAATGGTGTACTCATATACTTGGCCAATCTTCTTTCTGAAGCTACCAAAGGTTCTAGACCGTCACCGTACTCAGAAGATCGTCACATGCAGCATTCTCCGCCTGACTCCATCCTATATATACTCTTGTACCTTTCACCCAGGTAGATCTGTTTGTGACTTGATAAAACCCATTGTGTGAGCGAAACGTTCACATTATACTGCTTATGTGTTTATATTTCCGATGAGACCTCTTGGCCTAAACTTAGAGACTTCAGTAGTGCAATAAGGATATCTTAAAGTATTCCCATGTAGATTCAGTTATGGCCCTGGCACACGCCCAACGTCTGAGAAGCTGGATGGAGGATTTGGAAATATTGTTTTGTGAAGTCATGCATGGTGTGTGAGAAAGTACACACACACCATTAAGAAGAGAAGAATGGTGGAGTACCTAGAAAGGAATGAACTTATTCACGACAACCAGCACGGTTTCAGGGAAGGAAAATCCTGTGTCACAAACCTACTGGAGTTCTACGACAATTTGATGGCAGTGAGGCTAGAGAGAGTGGGGTGGGTAGACTGCGTTTTCTTGGACGGTAGAAGGCTTTTGACACAGTTCCACACAAGAGGTTAGTGCAAAAGCTGGAGAATCAAGCAGTTATATCAAGGAAGACACTGCAATGGATCAGGGAATACCTGACAGGGAGGCGACAACGAGTCATAGTACATGACGAGGTGTCAGAGTGGGCGCCTGTGTCCAGCGGGGTTCCATAGGTATCAGTCCTGGGACCGGTGCTGTTTCTGGTATATGTGAATGGCATGATTAAAGGATAGCTCAGAAGTGTCCCTGTTTGTAGATGATGTAAACTTAATGAGGAGAATTAAATCGGATGAGGATAAGACAGGACTACAAAGGGACCTGGACTGGTTGCAAGCCTGGTCCAGCAACTGGTTCCTGGAATTAACCCCACCAAATGCAAAGTCATAAAGATCGGGGAAGGGCAAAGAAGACCGGAGACAGGCTAGGGGGGGGGGGAGAAAGCAACACTTACTCAAGTAAAAGGATCTTGGGATGAGTATAATACCGAGCACATCTCCTGAGGCGCACATCAACCAGATAACTGCTGGAACATATGGGCGCCTGGCAAACCTAAGAATAAGCGTTCCGATACATCAGTAAGGAATCGTTCAAGACTGTACACTGTGTACTTCAGGCTAATACTGGAGTATGCAGCACCAGTTTGAAACCCACACCTGGTCAAGAACGTCATTAAATTTGAGAAAATGCAAAGGTTTGCAACAAGACTAGTCCAGGAGCTAAGGGGCATGTCCAACGAGATGATGTTAACGGAAATCGGCCTGACGACACTGGAAGACAGGAGAAACTTGATAACGACATATCAAATACTGCGAGAAATTGACAAGGTGGACAGAGACAAGAAAAGGCAATAAATTTTATTATGCAAACTGCAAAAAAGTCTGGAATTAAGATTATAACAACATTTATAAAACATTAAATCTGTGGAAGAGTTTAATGCCCTATTAATCATGTGAGATTTAAACAACTCTTTTGATTTTCAAACAAATTCATTGTTGAGCGAAATGTAATACAATCGAGCTTAATAAAAAAAAAGTACTGATTGTCATACGAATATAATTCTAGGATTGAATAAATTAGTTTCAATTTATAGTGAAGAGAATTTGTAAGAATTATAAGCTGTGTTGACAAAATTCACCCTTCGACTGACATGCGACCTCCATCACAACTTCAAAACATTGGAAAACAATTCACATGCTCAGTAAATAAGGTGCAATTGTGGGGAGCCATTACCTCGGGGAAATAAGATTGCCTAGTGGAAAAAATCCTCTTTTAGTCTTTTTGAATATTCTTAGGCCATTCCATTGTTTACAAATCTACACACAAACTTGCGTAATATAACACACAGATTAAAAAAAAACAAAAACATTGCGAGTTAGAGTGCAAAAATAAGTTTGACAAAAATTATATTTGGAATATTTTATTCAACTTCTCAGTGGTAAAGTGTGTACCCAAGATACAGCAGGTAACATCCCTCTGAACTACAACACTGAACCACTCCAGGTAAAGACTAGCTGCTCTGGTATTTTTAGTTTTCCTACTGAATATTTTGCTTAATTCTTTAAATACCCTGGACGTTTACGTGCCCGTGAAAGTTCGCTGAATTTTCGTGACTTTTGAGATTAGCTGAAGCTTGCTGCAGCAGCTCCTCTTACCCTACTATACTGGAGGTAGGTGGCAGATAATGCAAATATGTCACGTGTACAGTAGTCTCACATCACTATCTTTCCACTTGTCCAGGATTGCTTTATAATTTTAAATGGATGCATTTGGCTGCCATCAAAAATACATAGTTGGGGCGGCTTCCTTACTGATGGGCATTTGCCTATTTCAAGGCAT
The DNA here is from genome assembly GCA_009830355.1 of Cherax destructor. Taxonomy (NCBI): domain Eukaryota; kingdom Metazoa; phylum Arthropoda; class Malacostraca; order Decapoda; family Parastacidae; genus Cherax; species Cherax destructor. The sequence goes on from WNWK01024991.1 coordinate 14,081, forward strand.
CTAATAACCTTATTCCTTGAGATTTTTTAATATTTACGGCAAACAAGACCCTTGCATCCAAATTGATTTGCTGATGCACTGCAGCAGATACACCTGTGATCGATAAAGATATGGGCGGCAAAGCGGAGAAACAAAAAGAAATGTTCTGAGGTGCCTAGAGAATAATTATAAACACTAAACAGAAAAATCCCCTGCTTGTTGAGCTCTCACTACTGGAAGTGATCTCTGTTCATCCCTGTCACATTCTCAATCATTATTGAGATATATTGTTTTATATTTTCGGGACACCCTGCCTAGGTGGGAGACGGCCGATGTGATAAAAATTTTTTTTCATTATTAGGCTATCCTTGTGTTGTTAGGAGGAACTGACCTAGGTGTGGAGCCTGTTAGTGTCCCAGCACCTGACCTAGGTGTGGAGCCTGCTAGTGTCCCAACACATATATCTGCTAATGAAATTTGGGTTCTGAGGCATTCAGGTAGAATCTTTCCTACTAATTCACTACAGACAGGATTATCTCGAATGCTTCGCGGATACTCATACCTACGTCCTGTGTGTGTGTGTGTGTGTACACTCACCTATTTGTACTCACCTATTTGTGGATGCAGGGGTCGAGTCATATATCCCGGCCCCGCCTCTTCACTGATTGCTACTAGGTCTTCATTCTCCCTGCTCCATGAGACTTTATCAAACCTCGTCTTAGAAATATGTATGGTTCCAGCCTCCACTACGTCACTTTCTAGGCTATTCCACTTCCTGACAACTCTATGACTGAAGAGATACTTCCTAACATCCGTTTGACTCATCTGAGTCAAAGGGAACATCCTGTGTTTGTCCACCTTGTCAATTCCTCGCAATATTTTATATGTCGTTATCATGTCTCCCCTAAACCTCCTGTCCTATAGTGTCATCAGACCTATTTCCCTTTAACCTTTCTTCGTAGAACAATTCCCTTAGCTATGGGACTAGTTTTGTTGCAAACCACTGCACTTTCTCTAATTTCTTGACGTGCTTGACCAAGTGTGAATTCCAAACTGGTGCTGCATACTCCAATATGGGCTTGACGTACATGGTGTAGAGAGTCTTGAATGATTCCTTACGGAGGTATCGGAACGCTATTCTTAGGTTTGCCAGACGCCCGTATGCTGCAGTAGTTATCTGGTTGATGTGCGCGTCAGGAGATGTGCTCGGTATTTACTCACCCCAAGATCATTTTCCTTGAGTGAGATTTGAAGTCTTTGGCCACCTAGACAATAATCTGTCTGCGGTCTTCTTTGCCCTTCCCCGATCTTCATGACTACATTTGGAGGGGTTAAATTCAAGGAGCCAGTTGCTGGACCAGGCTTGTAGCCTGTCCAGGTCTCTTTTAGTCCTGCCTGATCCTCGATCGATTTAATTCTCCTCATTAACTTCACATCATCTGAAAACAGAGACACTTCTAAGTTTATCCCTTCCGTTATGTCATTCACATACACCACTAACAGCACAGGTCCTAGGACTGACCCCTGTGGAACTCCACTCGTCACAGGTGCCCACTCTGACACTTCGTCATGTACCATGACTCGTTGTTGCTTCCCTGTCAGATATTCTCTGATCCATTGCAGTGCCTTTCCTGTTATGCATGCCTGATTCTCTAGGTTTTGCATTAACCTCTTGTGAGAAACTGTGTCGAAGGCATTCTTGCAGTTCAAGAAAATGCAGTCTATCCATTGCACTCTCTCCGTATCTTTCTTTCGTTACCTTGTCATAAAACTCCAGTAGGTTTGTGACAGGATTTACCTTCCTTAAAACCGTGTTTTTTTGTCGTTTATAAGCTTGAGTCTTTCCACTCTCCTCCTGATGATCTTCTCCATGCATTACATTACAGAGCATACACACTGCTGCCTCCTAGCATTATATTACAGAGCATACATACTGCAGCCTCCTAGCATTACATTGCCCAGCATACACACTGCTGCCTCCTAGCATTATATTACAGAGCATACATACTGCAGCCTCCTAGCATTACATTGCCCAGCATACACACTGCTGCCTCCTAGCATTACATTACCCAGCATACACACTGCTGCCTCCTAGCATTACATTACAGAACATACATACTGCTGCCTCCTAGCATTACATTACCCAGCATACACACTGCTGCCTCATAGCATTACATTACCCAGCATACACACTGCTGCCTCCTAGAATTACATTACCCAGCATACACACTCCTGCCTCCTAGCATTACCTTCATTCTGTTTACAGGTTTATCATATGATCTTTCATCTTAATTAAATTTTATTCTCTTCGTTCATACGTACATACATACTCAAAGTACACATATATGCACATACACAACCCCACACACACACACAAAACCACAAATACGTGAGTACAAATAGATGAATACACACACACACACACACACACACACACACACACACATACACACACACACGAGGGGAGATCCCAAGAAACGACCGCGAAGAATGTGAGGAACTCAACATGAGATTCAAAGAAATGTTCACAGTGGAGACAGAAGGGACTCCAGAAAGACAGAGAGACGGGGTTCACCATCAAGTGTTGGACACAATACACACAACCGAGGAAGAAGTGAAGAGGCTGCTAAGCGAGCTAGATACCTCAAAGGCGAAGGGGCCAGATAACATCTCTCCATGGGTCCTGAGAGAGGAAGCAGAGGAACTATGTGTACCCCTAACAACAATCTTCAACACATCTGTCGAAACAGAGCGACTACCTGAGGTATGGAAGACAGCAAATGTAGTCACGATTTTTAAAAAAAGGAGACAGACATGAAGCATTAAACTACAGACCAGTGTCACTGACATGCATAGTATGCAAAGTCATGGCGAAGATTCTCAGGAGAAGAGTGGTGGAGCACCTAGAAAGGAACGAGATCATCAACGACAGCAGCATTGGTTCAGGGATGGGAAATTCTGTGTCGCAAACCTACTGGAGTTCTATGATAGGGTGACAACAGTAAAACAAGAGAGAGTGGTGGGTAGATTGCATTTTTTTGGACTGTAAGAAGGCGTTTGACACAGTTCCACACAAGAGATTAGTGCAAAAGCTGGAGGACCAGGCAGGAATAACAGGGAAGGCACTACAGTGGATCAGGGAGAACCTGTCAGGAAGACAACAACGAGTCATGGTGCGTGGTGAGGTGTCAGAGTGGGCGCTGTGACGAGCGGGGTTCCACAGGGGTCAGTCTTACGACCGGTGCTGTTTCTGGTATTTTTGAACGACATGACAGAAGGAATAGACTCCGAAGTGTCCCGTCCCTGTTTGCAGATGATGTGAAGTTGATTGGAAGAATTCAATCGGATGAGGACCAGGCAGAATTACAAATGGATCTGGAGAGGCTGCAGGCATGGTTTAGTAACTGGCTCCTGGAGTTCAACCCCACCAAATGCAAAGTCATGAAGACTGGGAATGGCAAAGAAAACCGTAGACGGAGTACACTCTAGGGGACCAGAGACTACAAACCTAACTCATGGAAAAGGATCTTGGGGTGAGTATAACACCAGCAACATCTACGGAGGCCCACATCAACCAAATAACTGCTGCAGCATACAGGCGCCTAGGAAACCTAAGAACAGCATTCCGACATCTTAATAAGGACTCATTCTGTACACTGTACACTGTGTACGTCAGACCCATATTGGAGTATGCAGCACCAGTTTGGAACCCACACCTAGCCAAGCATGTAAGAAAGCTAGATAAAGTGCAAAGATTTGCAACAAGATTAGTCCCGGAGCTAAGGGGTATGTCCTACGAGGAGGTTAAGGGAAATCGACCTGACGACACTGGAGGACATAAGAGATAGGGAAGATATGATAACGACTTATAAAATACTGAGAGGAATCGACAAGGTGGACAGAGACAGGATGTTCCAGAGATGGGACACAGCAACAAGGGGACACAGTTGGAAGTTGAAGACTCAGATGAATCACAGGGACGTTAGGAAGTATTTCTTCAGTTACAGAGTTGTCAGGAAGTGGAATAGTCTGGGAAGTGATGTAGTGGAGGCAGGATCCATACATAACTTTAAGAAGAGGTATGATGAAGCTCATGCAGTGGGAAGTGTGACCAAGTAGCGGCCAGTGAAGAGGTGGGGCCAGAAGCTATGACCGACCCCTGCTACCACAACTAGTTGAGTACACAAACACACAGGAAGTGAAAGAATCTGGAGAGTGAAGTAGTGGATGCAGGATACATACATAGCTTTAAGAAAAAATACGATATGGCTCTTAGAGCAGGGAAAGAGTGGACTTAGTAGTGACTAGCGAGGAGGCGGGTCCAAGAGCTGTGAATCGACCCCAGCAACCTTCTGCTGAAGAAACGTGACAAGAAACCGAAACGTAGTTATAATTATTCTAGATGTGAGATTCTGTTGAAGAGGTCAATATTTTTTCACATATTGCTTCGTTAGAAATTAATGACTGCCCTGCGCTACCCCTTAGGCGTGTATTGATGTAGAGGGGGCTGGGCGTATGGGATACAGGGATGGATGGTGCTGCCACCCCCAACAAGTCTAGTACTTAGGATATCCTCATTTTTTTTAGCTAAGATTTTAGCTTATACTTGAGAACGTCTCGTTCGATCAGCTTCTTATTTTAAACACCGATGACTGTTATTAGGCTGAAGTTGAAACTGTCAAGAGAGATGTCCAGGTGTCCTGTCAATTTTATATTCCAAAATGAGATGTCGGTTTTCTTGTGATCACTAGAGAAAGCCTCATCCGGTCGGCTTCAAACTTTCAGTACAGATCCATACTCCTTAGATTAATTAATATTGGATTAATATTATTACTGTATGTATGTGCTAATTTACCAACACAAGCTTTTAAAAGCATATAATATTTCCCATGCACCATTACACTCCAATCAATTTAAAACAAAGATATTATAAGTATTATCCTCTCCTCCATATCTTCATCACGTAATACTCTATTTGATTCCCTGTAAGACTTTACAAGATAACTTTTAACTAAGACAATTGGTGTTGGATTCCTTAGGATCTGTTTGTTTTCCTGCTTTAACAGGGAGACCACCTCACTCTCCGGGTTAGTGTGTGAAAGTCTACGGACACGCCCCGAACGTTTTCACATATATATTTTTTTCTAATGCAACTAGTTGAACCCCTAACTTAGCATTGGTGGTTACAATTATAATCTTAATTTTTAAAAGAGTGGACCGGTAAGCCGGCGGAAGGCCTCGGTCAGATGACCTAAGTTATCACATGGAAACCAGTATCACATTTTGGTCTTTAAAACTGACTATAGCACTTAAACAGCCATTCACAATTAAATAGTTTCTCTACATATGATATACCAGTGTTGGATGTTTAAAACTCATCAGAAGAGGTAATCTCAAATTATGATCGAGCACTTTGGAGGAAGAAGAAAAAACCGACCATTAGTGTATCATGACGTATCCCCTTTCGGGGGATACACTTATTTTCATATTCAACGATATGTCCGCCCTGTAGAAATCCGTATGTATATTTAGTTTCCATTTCTCTGCAACTGAAAATATAAAGAAATAAACCCTGAAACGTGGTATAAAACTAACTCGAACCTGTGAATAGAACAGAAGTGAATGCGAGAGGCTTAGGAGTGATAATACAAGAAAATCATACACAATAGTGTTACTATCATTGCCGCAAGGAAAGGGCTGATCTGAATAACTAGAACCTTCAAAACAAAAGATGCCAAATCAAGTGATGATATTCGTCATTTGCTCTCTGCAAAATTGGAATGTTGGTGCACATTAACAGCTCTTTTAGGACATATAAAATTGCATAGAAGGAACATGTACATAGAGCCTTCATTGCCAGAAAAAAAAAAGTTGAACAAAGTTCTTGGGAATGCCTGAAGTTCCATGAGTTGCACTTCCTGCAATGTAGGCAGATGTAGATGCATAATTTACACCTGGAAATTCCCCCAACGAAAACCAGAGACTTAGATGACGAAGCTAAATATCCCTAACGATAAGAGAAGGGCAATAATTACTATAAGAGATAACTCAATAAGTGTAGTGGGACCAACGTACTTAACACCTTTCATGCTTAAAGGGAATTACCAACACAGCTCTAGCTATCTTACACAGCTCTAGCTGTCTTCAACACAGCTCTAGCTATCTTACCACAGTTCTAGCTGTCTTCAACACAGCTCTAGCTGTCTTCAACACAGCTCTAGCTATCTTAACACAGCCATAGCCGTCTTCAACACAGCTAAAGCTGTCTTCAACACAGCTAAAGCTGTCTTCAACACAGCTAAAGCTGTCTTCAACACAGCTCTGGCCTACTTCAGCTCAGCTCTAGCAGTTTTCAACACAGCTGTACTTGTCTTCATCAAAGCACTTGCTGTCTTCAACACAACTTAAGCTGTTTTCAAAACAGCTCTAGTTCTCCTCAGCAGAGATTTTCATAAATTCTATAAGTTAGTTTCTCATCAGCATGGCTGAGGGGAGCCCAGGTTGGCCTGCGCGTAACCATAAACAACAACCAGAAGGATCAAGGCACGGGATGCTAGTGACTCCCCCGAATCGTTCACAGTTAAAGTCACAAAAGTAGTGTGTGTTTTGTGAGAATATTTGGCCTTGTAGTGATATTATTGGCACGGAGGGACAGAGAAATAGCAGAGTGGAGAGCAGTTAGACTTTATGAGATTAGCGAGGCATTTTAAGGACTTTGTGCCAGGCCTCGCTTTGGAGAAGCTTGATTCCATTACTTATCCAGGCGAGTGGGTAAAAGGATTTGTAGAACTTTTTTTTTTGCTTGAATAGGGATATGTATGTTGTGTGTGTGTGTGTGTGTATGTGTGTGTGTGTGTGTGTGTGTGTGTGTGTGTGTGTATGTGTGTGTGCGCACGTGCGCGCTGTAGTCTGAAATTCATTCATTCATTATTGCGTTTTTAATTACTAATGGTTTAAGCACTTACTACCTACACTTATAATCTATACGTACTTTTATTTCATCAATGTATTAGGAATAACGTTTATGTGTTCACTTTTATTTATAAGTTTACAGTTGTGGCATCTTGTTTTTCCCCTTTAAAGGTTTTGAAAAGTATTCCCGAATTATCCAAATATTTTTTGGAGGTGATATATAATTATTAAGTCACTTTTTTTCAGTCATCAAGCAAGGGCGTCATCAATGCTTTCATCTCATCTAACAATTTCATAGTTTAAGAAACATTTTTGACGCTCTTTCCTGGATTTTTGCTATTTTATTCAGTTTTGTATGCGTAGTCGCCAAAATGCTGCTGCATTTGGAAATTTCTGCCAAATATACCATTTCCTAGTTAATGAATCAGATAAATGTTTATTGCTTGCCACTGTTCTTTGTGTTTTATAATTTTTTTTTGTATGGTCTTCCGGGGTCTATATTATATTTATGATGTTTTCTAGATCCCTCTCTGACACATTCAATATTTTGTCAAGATTTTGCATTTTATTTCCACTCTGCGTCATTAAATGCCATATTCTAACTTTCACTCCTTTTGATCAATTTTCCCAAGCCGAACTGAAAAAGTTTAGTAGTGTTTATTGTTTATTTGATGAAAGGCCATCCACTTCATGGTTCGACGTGTTGTGCATTCAGAGATGTTCTTCTGCCTATCACTATTATAACGCATAATTATTCGAGTTAATCACCTTCCTGTCAGCTTGAACCAGTATGGCCCTTCTCCTCTGACCTCTCTCATTATCAGAGCTTTTACGCCAACAGACCTACTACTCACTGGATGTTGTGTTTTTTTAAAACATTCTATGTAAAGTCTTAGAGACTTGTGCAGGAAAATCACAGGACATCAGGAGTTTCTAAGATAGTGAAAGCACTCCGACTGGCACTAAAATTCATTCCAGAGTCATAGTAATTTATAACACATTTCTTCCCCAATCTGATGTTCACTCTGAAGAATAATTAAACCTCTTGATCATGTCTGCATTCTTATAGTCATGGAGGTGTTAACAAGTAGGTGTGTAAGCGTACCTATTAAAGTGGTCACTGAAATTTTACACAATTAAAGACATGAACCTCTCTGTGTTAGTAGGTATGCGTTTGCTTTTTAAATATTTTATGCAATTTTCTCTAAGACAACTTTAAATATATATATTTTTTAACAGCATTTGTCAGTAAAAAGCAGCTTATGGTTTAAATGTTCTGTCATATATTTTAAAATATTCACAAAATGTTCAGGAAGTTTCATTTGTAGCTAATTACCGAAATTGTAGAAATCTTAGGTGGACAGGTTACCGTATTTTCTGGCATATAAGTTGCATTTTTTTCTCCACAAAAAGTCTTGGAAAATCAGCCTGCGACTTATATGCTCAAGGACAGCTTCAAGGGTAAGCTTTGGGTTATACTTTAGCAGTTGTTTACTAACATTACACTGCTTGGAAGCATCGTCTTATGTTTCATATGACAATGCGTCTTATATTTCGGAAAATACGGTGGTTCTTCAGCTTATTCTTTAAATACCCTTGACCTTATTTCTTCCGGCAATATCTTATGTAGCAGTATTATTGTTTTTTTCCTTTTGAGTTATTTTGATATTCTCAATTACGGTTAACTATTAAGTATTCAAATATTAAATCTTTAAAAATATCTTTACACTCTTCAGTGATTATCTTATCATTTTTTTTTCGTATTTCACATTTACTCTTATTCTAGCAAACTTTAGTAAACCAAAAATAATTATATTAATGTCCTTTTCTTTAAAAATAAAAATTCCTACTAGCTTATATTTGAATATTAATTTCTAGTGAGTTCGAAAATCTGATGTTTTTAGGTTCACTTTTTAATTCACATAAATCAAGTTCTTTTACTCACATGACTCTCCAAAATAATTAAATGTATTTTTTTTTTCAAAATAAATGTGATTAAATTTGCATATACCTGCAAAGTGCAAATCACTTCGTAAAACTAATTTATATCTGACATTTGCAATGTATATAATTACTCAAAAGCTTTTTAAAGCATTGTATTTTCCTTGTTTTTATAATTTAGGCAATCCTGCTTCCCATGTCATATTAGCAGCCTATGTTATTTCCAATAGAAAATTATCACTCAAAGGAACTTTACAATCCATAATGACAATCATTTGCTGTCTTAAATACCTTGTCAGTTTTTCTCTTGTTCATATATTATTAAAAAGCGGTTAAACACATTTACGAGCTCAATTCGTACAGTCAAGGTGTTCAACAAGGCGTTCATTGAATATGTCCGACACTGAGAGGTGTTCTGTGCATTCAAATGTTCATTTAAGTGTGTATTAAACATAGTTCGTTATGTAGAGGTGATCGTAGAAGTGCTTTGTACTGAGCGCATAGAGGTGTCATGTAGACATGTTCGTAACAGTAGACAGTGACAATGAACACTGATTCAGACTACAATGTTTCTAGTAGGTGGGATGTGTATACATTGTGAGAGAGAGATTAACATTGTGGAATTTCTCTACTACCTTCTTCCATAAAAACTGAGAGGAAATAAGTGTTAAAGATTATACACATTTTTTTTGTCACTCTCGGTGAGTAGATCTGAGTAACTTTTAAGTGGGACTATATTGTCCCTAATCTTAATCCTATATACCTGACAAAAACCTTTTGGGTTATTCCTTGAATCCCTTGCGACTTTAACTTCATAATCTCTTTTGGCTTTTTCTTATTCCTTTTTTATTTCTCTTTTTACTTGAATATATTTATTATTTAAGTGCATCTCTCCCTTTCTGATCAGCCTGTAAATGCCTCTCATTTTAACTAGGAAATATTTTAATCATTATTTATCCATTTAGGATAATTTTTGTATGATTTAATTTCCCCATTTGGAACATAAGAAGTCTGGGCAGCTCGAACTATAGTATGAAAAATGTCATATAGGTCACCATAAGCACCTACTTGACCCACAGGATAATGACCTGTCAGGTCACACCAGTTTATCCCATTCAGGTAATTTCTCAGTCCTATGAAATCGGTAAAGTTGAAGTCAGGGACTTTGACTTGGTTCTATATATTAAGACATTGTGGTAAAATAAGAATGATAATCATTGTATTGAGAGGATGATGTGAGCTAATAATGTAGGTAATGCGAGTGGCATTACGTAACTTGTTCAAAATGTTTAATACTTGTTGAAATTATTTTTTTTTACATGAATATTGTACATGCTAGTAATATAATAAATTTTGTATATTCACTGTTATTATCTTAATCACCTAAGTTACTATTAAAAAAAAATATTACTGTTTAACCTTTTGTTTGCTTTTTAACATTGCTAAATCTGCACGAAATCATAATTTTTTTTAAATTTCTCCTGTAAATCCAAGGCCTAATTGCCATTAATTTACAAATAAATATCTTACCCATAAATAACAAAATTCCACATTTAGATCGTCCCTTCGTCATCATTGTTAAATACGAAAGGAACAAGAAATGTTTTTGCTACCATTGCTCTAACAAAGACATCCACATCCACTCACCCGCTTTGAATGCCCTTGGATAATCATCTAATCTATTGTTAAATGTATTTTTGATCCACGTTCTCTGGTAATCTCTATTTAAAACCAGTATAATACTGGGTAAGTAAAGAGCTGAACTCCCACTTACATCAAGTATGCTAAATCTTTTGTTATATTTATTGAAAAGTTTATATTGCCGTGTATTGACCTTATATTGTTATAAACAATGGTAGTAATAGTTTAGTGAGGCAACGCATTGTATGTTGCAGTTCCTCTTCAAATCTATATTAAAAGGATCATATTATCGAGGGATCATATTATCGAGGGATCATATTATCGAGGGATCATATTATCGAGGGATCATATTATCGAGGGATCATATTATCGAGGGATCATATTATCGAGGGATCATATTATCTGAGGCTGTGGGACTGATTATTTCAAACTCCACCTGATTTTCCACCATTCTTATCAGTACTGGACTGAGGAATCCACAGGCTGGCGGAACGTTTCAACATGTTAGCGTTTATGAAGATACTCAGGGAAACGGATTAGCCGGACTCGAATCCTTGAGAGTAGTGCCTGCACTCAGAGGGCCATATAAACTGAGATGTCTGCAAGTTCCAGGCAAAACTGCTACTGACTGAATGATGGCGAATTTCTTTTTCTCTGGTAACCCTATCTGATGGTAGACGACCTATGTGATAAAAAAACAGCGTCAACCGTTATACTGCTAACTCTAGTGTCTACCCACATGTTGCTAACTCTGGTGTCTACCTACATGTTGCTAACTCTAGTGTCTACCCACATGTTGCTAACTCTAGTGTCTACCCACATGTTGCTAACTCTAGTGTCTACCCACATGTTGCTAACTCTAGTGTCTACCCACATGTTGCTAACTCTAGTGTCTACCCACATGTTGCTAACTCTAGTGTCTACCCACATGTTGCTAACTCTAGTGTCTACCCACATGTTGCTAACTCTAGTGTCTACCCACATGTTGCTAACTCTAGTGTCTACCCACATGTTGCTAACTCTAGTGTCTACCCACATGTTGCTAACTCTAGTGTCTACCCACATGTTGCTAACTCTAGTGTCTACCCACATGTTGCTAACTCTAGTGTCTACCCACATGTTGCTAACTCTAGTGTCTACCCACATGTTGCTAACTCTAGTGTCTACCCACATGTTGCTAACTCTAGTGTCTACCCACATGTTGCTAACTCTAGTGTCTACCCACATGTTGCTAACTCTAGTGTCTACCCACATGTTGCTAACTCTAGTGTCTACCCACATGTTGCTAACTCTAGTGTCTACCCACATGTTGCTAACTCTAGTGTCTACCCACATATTGCTATCATTAGTGTCTACCCACATATTGCTAACTCTAGTGTCTACCCACATATTGTTAACTCTAGTGTCTACCCACATATTGCTAACTCTAGTGTCTACCCACATATTGCTAACTCTAGTGTCTACCCACATATTACTAAATCTAGTGTCTACCCACATATTGCTAACTCTAGTGTCTACCCACATATTGCTATCATTAGTGTCTACCAACATATTGCTAACTCTAGTGTCTACCCATCATATTGCTAACTCTAGTGTCTATCCACATATTGCTAACTCTAGTGTCTACCCACATATTGCTAACTCTAGTGTCTACCCACATATTGCTAACTCTAGTGTCTACCCACATATTGCTAACTCTAGTGTCTACCCACATATTGCTAACTCTAGTGTCTACCCACATATTGCTAACTCTAGTGTCTACCCACATATTGCTAACTCTAGTGTCTACCCACATATTGCTAACTCTAGTGTCTACCCACATATTGCTAACTCTAGTGTCTACCCACATATTGTTAACTCTAGTGTCTACCCACATATTGCTAACTCTAGTGTCTACCCACATATTGCAACTCTAGTGTCTACCCACATATTGCTAACTCTAGTGTCTACCCACATATTGCTAACTCTAGTGTCTACCCACATATTGCTAACTCTAGTGTCTACCCACATATTGCAACTCTAGTGTCTACCCACATATTGCAACTCTAGTGTCTACCCACATATTGCTACTCTAGTGTCTACCCACATATTGCTAACTCTAGTGTCTACCCACATATTGCTAACTCTAGTGTCTACCCACATATTGCTAACTCTAGTGTCTACCCACATATTGCTAACTCTAGTGTCTACCCACATATTGCTAACTCTAGTGTCTACCCACATATTGCTAACTCTAGTGTCTACCCACATATTGCTAACTCTAGTGTCTACCACATATTGCTAACTCTAGTGTCTACCCACATATTGCTAACTCTAGTGTCTACCCACATATTGCTAACTCTAGTGTCTACCCACATATTGCTAACTCTAGTGTCTACCCACATATTGCTAACTCTAGTGTCTACCCACATATTGCTATCATTAGTGTCTACCCACATATTGCTATCATTAGTGTCTACCCATATATTGCTATCATTAGTGTCTACCCACATATTGCTATCATTAGTGTCTACCCATATATTGCTATCATTAGTGTCTACCCATATATTGCTATCATTAGTGTCTACCCACATATTGCTATCATTAGTGTCTACCCACATATTGCTATCATTAGTGTTACCCCAATTGTAATGTGTCTAATATTGCATCATGTGTACACTTTGATCTAGTGAACTGGATGTGTTTTTGATTCGGTGTAAGCTTTTGATCTAGGAAGACCTTGTACTTTGACCCCTATGGGTTTAGCACATTCAATGAATATAATATATATATATATATATCCTCTCCGACGGAACATTATTTTAATCCATATAATTTTGCATTTAAAATTTATTGGGACGGCATTTAGGCAGTTTACACTGTGTGTGTGTGTGTGTGTGTGTGTGTGTGTGTGAACTCACCTAGTTGTACCCACCTACGGGTCGAGTCTCAGCTCCTGGCCCCGCCTCTTCACTGGTCGCTACTAAGTCACTCTTCCTGCTCCATGAGCTTTATCATACCTCTTCTTAAAGCTATGTATGGATCCTGCCTCCACTACATCACTTACCAGACTATTCCACTTCCTGACAACTCTGTAGAAATACTTCCTAACATCCCTGTGATTCATCTGAGTCTTCAACTTCCAACAGTGACCCCTTGTTGCTGTGTCTCATCTCTGGAACATTCTGTCTTTGTCCACCTTGTCGTTTGTGTGTTTATGTGTGTTATGTGTGTGTGTGTGTGTGTGTGTATGTGTGTGTGTGTGTGTGTATGTATGTGTGTGTATGTGTGTGTCTGTGTGTGCATGTGTGTGTCTGTGTGTGTGTCTGTGTGTATGTACTCAAATATTTGTAGTTGCATGGGTCGAGTCATAGCTCCTGGCCCCGCCTCTTCACTGATTGCTACTAGGTCCTCTCTCTCCCTGCTCCATGAGCTTTATCAAACCTCGTCTTAAAACTATGTATGGTTCCTGCCTCCACTTCGTCACTTTCTAGGCTATTCCACTTCCTGACAACTCTATGACTGAAGAAATACTTCCTAACATCCCTTTGACTCATAGGAGTCTTCAACTTCCAATTGTGACCCCTTGTTTCTGGGTCCCCTCTCTGGAACATCTTGTCTCTGTCCACCTTATCTATTCCTCGCAGTATTTTATATGTCGTTATCATGTCTCCCCTAACCCTCCTGTCCTCTAGTGTCGTCAGGCCGATTTCCCTTAACCTTTCTTCGTAGGACAATCTCTTTAGCTCTGGGACTAGTCTTGTTGGAAACCTTTGCACTTTCTCTAATTTCTTGACGTGCTTGACCAGGTGTGGGTTCCAAACTGGTGCTGCGTACTTCAGTATGGGTCTGACGTATATGATGTACAGAGTCTTGAACGATTCCTTAGTGAGGTATTGGAACGCTATTCTTAGGTTTGCCACCCGCTCGTATGCTGCAGCAGTTATCTGATTGATGTGTGCCTCAGGAGATGTGCTCGGTATTATACTCACCCCAAGATCTTTTTCCACGATTGAGGTTTGCAGTCTTTGGCCACCAAGACTGTATTCTGGCTGCTGTCTTCTTTGCCCTCCCCGATCTTCATGACTTTACATTTGGCAGGGTTAAATTCAAGGAGCCAGTTACTGGACCAGGCTTGTAGCCTGTCCAAGTCTCTTTGTAGTTCTGCCTGATCCTCGACTGATTTAATTCTTCTCATTAATTTTACATCTGCAAACAGGGACACTTCTGAGTCTATCCCTTCCGTTATGTCATTCACATATACCAAAAACAGCACAGGTCCTAGGACTGACCCCTGTGGAACCCCACTTTCACAGGTGCCCATTGACACCTGTCACGTACCATGACTCGTTGTTCCTCCCCGCAAATATTCTCTGATCCATTGCAGTGCCTTTTCCCGTTACGGGGCCTGATCCCTAGCTTTTGATTAACTTTTGTGAGGAACTGTGTCGCGCCTCTTTCAGTCCAAGAAAATGCAGT